>JABUQX010008472.1:0-5000 GCA_015478945.1 Trachelipus rathkii
ATTATTTTTTAAAAACAAGCTATTATTTTCTCTTGATGTTTTTTTAGAGTTTCTTTCTTTACAAAACAATTTAGCTTTATTTTACTAGTTATTTTTTTTTTTTTATTTTATTTTTAGATTATTTATTTTTCATTAATAATGTAAAGTTTCTTGTAAGATTAATAGTTGATATTTAGTTTAATTTTCTTGGTTTATTTTAATTTTTTTTTTTTTTTTTTATAGTCTTATATTAGTTTTTTTTAGTTTTTTTTTATTATTACACCCAAGACTTTATTTAAATAACAAGATGAAAGTTGAATAATTGCTCGTTTTAGTTTTTGGCTTTTTAGTTTTTTTTTTTATTTTTAGTTAATATTCTTAGTTTGAACGATCTTTTTTTTAGTTTTTTTTTAGTTTTTTTTTTTTTTGTAATTTTTTTTTTCAAGTAAGATTTTTTTTTTTAATTTTTTATATTTTTTTTTAATTTTTTTATTTTTTTTGAAAGTTATTTTTTTTAGTTTGAAATAATAGTTATTTTTTTTAGTTTGGAATAATAGTGTTTTTTCTTTAGTTTTGAATAAAAGTTTTTATTTTTTTTTTTTTTTTTTCTTTTTTTTTATTTTTTTTTTTTTTCTTTATTTTTTTATTTATTAGAGTTTAATTTTATCAATATTTTTTTATTTTTAATCACTTTTTTTTACTTTATTAAGTAATTGTATATATTTTTCTTTTTTAACTAAAAATTTACAGGCTGTTTCTTCACGTATTTCCTTTTCAAATTAAATATATTTGTTTTTTTTTTATTTTTTTAAGATTTTATAAACAAACCAAATTGTAGAGTGATATCATTTTGAGTTAGATATTGTTCGAGAAGAGAAAGAGCATGGGGGACGGGTACAGAGGTAAACAATGATATGACGTCGTAACTAACTATGTTGTGAGTGTGGATGTTGATGTGGCGTGTTTTAGTGATGAAATCATCTGTGTTGGAAAGATGAGTGTGGGATATGGAATTGATGAGAGGGTTAAGTTGGGATGATAACCATTTGGAGAGTTTATATGTTGAGCAGTTAGTGTTGGCTATGATAGGTCTGAGGGGGGTGTTGGGTTTATGTATCTTGGGCACCCCGTAGAACTGCGACAATTGAGCCATGTGGGATTTGAGTGAAGTTTCTAAGGTGGGGTGATCTTTTAAAATGGTTTTTAAGGATTGGTTGAAAGAGTGTTGGGAGTTACTGAGGGGGTTTTTGTTAAGGTGGATGTATGTTGCAGGGTCGTTTAGCAGATTTAGGCATTTAGTTGTGTACTCTTGTGTATCCATAATAACGATTCGACTGCCTTTATCCGATCTGGAGATGACTATATTATTATTCTTTTTAAGTGATGCGATGGCGTGATAGAATTTGATGGGGAACTTTTGATCTTGTAGTGCATTGATTGTAGAAGAAATTATGATGCCGGTCAGGATGTCATTATTGCAGGATTTATTTTTATCGATCTTTTTCCAGGTGTTAAGGTCATGTATCAATTGTAGCCAATTTTATATTCCGTATACCCAGAAGCGCATGCGCAGTTCACCGATATTCTCAACGATGCGCATAGAAACAAACAAATTGTCATAGATCGTAAATCTCAACAACTAAATCAAAAATTCAATCGCATTTTTTACAATAGCCCTTGGACAACAGAATCTCAACCTGAAAACATTGTCAATAAATCTTCGTATACTTTAAGCAATGATGAAAAGTTAGTACTCGGCTACGGCATCTCATTAGCCTTAGAACAGAGAGATCCTTGGCTACACTTGCGAGTTTAGATCTTGTATCAAGTGAGTGCAATTATATATATATATATATATATATATATATATAATACTATATATACTATATATATATAATTATATATATATATATATATATATATATATATAATATATATTATATATATATATATATATTGATATATATACATATATATATATATATATATTATATATATATATATATATATATATAGAATATTATATTATAATATATATATATATATATATATACTATATATATATATATATATATTATTATTATATATATATATATATAATAATATAAATATACTATATATATATATATATATATTATATATTATATATATATATATATATATATATATATATATATATAAGTAAACTATAACACTAAAAAATCCTAATTAATAGCCTTTATAGGCTTAGGTCTGTGCTGTAAAATGTAAACAAACCTCAAAACTGAAGAATGTTCATTTGATTTTTCATCGTATAAACCGTATGTAACGACAATAGAAAAAACAAAAAACTTTTCTATAAAAAAAACGAAAAAAATATGGATATGATGATTTTATTAATCAACAACAATATTCTACAAATTACAATGTGAAATGCAGCATAAAGGTGTCTAATAATGGGTTGTACCCCCTCTGGCCCTTCCAACTTCCTCCAAGCGATTCGGCATTGATGAAATGATCTTGGAGATGGTCTCCTGCGGGATGTTGTCAAAGCGTTTGCAAGCTCCCTGAGTGTGGACGGAGCATGTTCACGGGCTCGAACATGCCTACCCAACAAATCCCAAACATGTTCAATGGGATTCATGTCCGGGCTCCTCGCAGAAATGGCCAGGAGTCTGATCCCTACCTGTTGTAGGTACCGTTGGACGACCTGTGCAGTGTGCTGTGTGGCGTTGTCATGGAGTAACAAAAAATGGACGCGAAAGGCACTATATACTCTTGGAGGATGTCTTCCGCATACCTTTCAGCCGTTAGCGTTCCTCTGCTCACGATATGCAATGCCGTGCGAGCACCCAAACAAATGCCTGCCCACACCATCACAGAGTCACCTCCAAGAAGAAAAGTGCTCACCTGCACGTCTCCAAATTCGCCGACGTCCATTCTGACGTCCATGTAGTCCTGACCTCAGACTCATCTGTGAGTGGTCCAATCTCCATTACGCTTGTTTGAAAAATTGAACACATCGGCACCCGATGCTCCCTTGAATTAGAAGAGGGCCGGATGGCAGGACCTTGTAAATAAGTACTCCCGTTCATTCTGTCGTCTTCTCACTGTACGCTCGGAAATGGGCCACAGTCTTGACCTCACGAAGCCTATGCCGTAGCGTACGCTTGTTTGGGAAACGATCACGAAGGCACTGCCAGATGGAGGAAATCTGAACCCTCTTTCTCGGACGTCGCCTCGGGCGACCCTGACCATGTCGTCTACGGTTGCTGCCAGTCTTCCTGAACCGACGAAGAATTTGACTGACCGTCGATTGGTTTACCCCGAGTTGCTGAGCCACCTGTCTCTGAGAATGGCCTGCTTCCGACAGTGTGATAACTCCTATGGCACGTTCCTCTTCTCTGACGATGTCTTTCCATTGTGACAGTCTTTGTCAAGCTACGACTTACAGCATAGTGTTTTTTCGTTAGTAGGTTGGTGTCTTGCCATCTTGTTTTCCTATGAACGTACTTTCGGGATTTCGTAATTTGGTTGGTTGTCTTTATTATGCTATTTAGTTCCATACACGGTGTAGTTACATACGGTATACACTCCAAAGTTAGGTATGACCCAAATAAAACCAAACCCTAGCTCTACATTTCCAAAAATGAAAGAGTTTACATTATATTTACGGGTGATGCATTAAATTTGTCCGCGAGTTTATTTGTACAATATATTATATATATATATATATATATATATATATATATATATATATATATATATATATATATATATTATATATATATATATATATATATAAATATATTATATATATATGATATATATATATTATATTATATTATATTATATTATATTAGGCCTATAGGGGTACAACTTAGAATTATTTTCGTCTTAGGGGTACGCGATCAAAAAAGTTTGGAGACCGCTGCTCTAAGTAATGATGAAAGTTAGTGCTCGGCTACGGCATCTCATTAGCCTTGGAACAATTGATATATGACCTTAACACCTGGAAAAAGATTGATAAAAATAAATCCTGCAAAAACGACAAACTTTCGGAAATATATTCAGAGCAGCCTTCTCCGTTTTCTTCACTCTGATCAGAACTCCAGTCAAGCAACGTTTGTTCTTCTCCTGCTCTTTGTTGTGTTTCAATATTTTAGCCCATCTGTGACGTCATCACTATCGTGTTATTAACCAGATTATCTACACTGTATTTCTGTGTCTAGTACAAAGTGTTTTTATTGTTTTTATATGCTTCAAGATTTCTTGTATTGCGTATTGTATTTACATCCCGATTTTGTGAATAAACTTGGAAAACATCTCTTTCTTTGAACGTTCTTCAGTATGGCCCAAGAGCCTACATCTGGTGACCCCAGATTGACTCGACGCCTTCTGCAATCAACATATCTCTTCCAGGGCCTTCAGGAGGCCTACAACAGCCATCGTGGTCTCTTTTCAAGCCTTCCAGAGGTCTCACCCGAAGCAACCGTTCCTGGCCTACCAAAAGAGCCTATTTTTTTACCATCATTATTTATATTTTGGGACCTGCTTATAAAAACAGCAGAGCTACTGGAGTACTTCCTCCGCCAATTCCAAAGGGATAACTTTAGGCTTACGAGCCACTGTTTGCATACCTTTCTTAATTTTAAGCAATTTTTTTAAGTTATTTTAGTTACCTAGGCAGGTCCCACAGTGTTCCCCTGTGGTTATTTTTAATTTTATTTGATAAAATGTCACCTACCAATGATGATGCCCCGCCAAATGTTAATGTTAATGCGACCGGCTCCGACTCAGACTCCTAAACATGCCACCACTTTCAATGGTAAGTACATTGATGCCGATCTTGAGCTGACCTTTGTGCTTCTCGAGTTGCAATTGGAAGCCAGTACCGAAATCGAGCGCTTTCGCGCTTTATTGAGCATTCTACCTGTTAAGGTCTTGCAACGATTGAGAGACATTTACCTAGGCTGCACTCTATCAAACAACCTTACTCGGTTTTAAAAAAACGAAAATAGCTTAAAAAATGCGGAAAAGGA
>JABUQX010008472.1:20000-27500 GCA_015478945.1 Trachelipus rathkii
TAGTTTTCGAATCTATATAAGTGGGCCTCTCTTGGGCACTCAGTTAATTACATTTAAAATAAGAATTTCTTCTATTAATTTAGGTAAAGAATAATATCGAAGGAAAAGTAAAAACAGATTTATGAATCGAAAAAGAAAACATGGGTAGAAGTACCCTACAGAAGAAGGTTATAGGAACATCTTGAATCTTGTAATCTTAACTCAGGTCGTCACTTTGTCTCCTGTAGGGGGATTTAACTGTCGATTTTCTTTACTTTCTCTCTGACTCTTTCCACCTCTGTTCTTCTGCATTTCAGTGTACCATTTGAGGTGGAGGTGGATACATTTAAAGTTTTACATAGTCTATCAAAAGGCTTTTCTTTCAAAACATCTCTCAATCCATCTCTGTGCAACCAATTGTATAATTTTCTTTCCAGCACTCAATACCTACTCCAAGATGACTTCAGTACACTTTTTAATCAAGGGAAAGTGGTGTTTCTGAGGGTTCTCTCGTATTTCATTAATGACCATTTCTCTGCCGCTTCCATATCTATTCATTCATATGTTTACTACTTCATCACTCATTAGTCCTTTCATTTTGAAATACGGCGCACCCAATTCCAAATATCTGATAAACCAGAATAAACCAGGAAAACCCGACCTCTGTCTGACCTTTCTCGAATTTCAGACTGGTTGTTTAAAATGCCTCCAAATACTTTTCGTCTTTCCACTCGACATAATCTTCCATGTAATTACTACATTTTCAAAAGACTACTACTCGAACCTTCGTCTGTCTTTAAAATTCTTGGTATTACCTTTTATTGTGAACTTTCTTTTAAAAGAGCATATTTCTTCTCTCACCAGAAGAAGCTTCTAAAACGCCGAATGTTCTGAGAAGTCTCCAGAACTTTTTAAACCATCTCAGTTGTTTTATATAGGGGCGGCGTTATCCTTGTATTGAGTATGCGTCACAAATCTGTGGTGACCCCATTCATAAAATCTTCTGGAAAAGGTAGAGTCTAGAACTTTTCACCTTATAAACTCTCACTAACTCTTATAAACTCTCACTAACTCTTATAAACTCTCCCTAACTCTTATAAACTCTCACTAACTCTTATAAACTCTCACTAACTCTTATAAACTCTCACTAACTCTTATAAACTCTCACTAACTCTCACTCTCTAACCTTTTTCTGACCATATCATATCATTCTATTTATATAATGAAGCTAGTACAACGGACACTACTCTTATGAAATCTCTAAACATACACCTCCTTATTTGAGAAGTTCTCGTGGTACTCATATTTCCACACAGTCTAATCCTTCCATTGTTTCGCTCTCTGACCTCAGATCTACCGCTATGCTCGTTCTTAACTGGAACACACATCCTTCATTTATTTTGCCACACCTTCTTTGACATGCGTACTTTCAAGTGTCTTATATTATAATGGGTAATGTAGGCATTTTGTTTGGTTTGGAAATTGGCGTTCAGGAACTCTGGTAGATTTTTAGTAAGGAATTCCGATTGATGTTGGTAAGGGTATTGTTGGTAAGGTAAGGTATTCATCATTGGTAATTCATGTTGGTAAGGTATTCATTAGCACCGTCTTGCGGTGAAAAATGACATTGCCACCTTAAGTTATTATAACAACGTCATAGAAAATTCGGCTAAGAAAAATGGATTATTATAATCAAATTATCACTTGCTAGAGTTAACCACACATCAATTTTAGAGTTTGCACATAAATGTTCAGAATGCACGTCAAGATTTTTCACGTAGTCTTAATAAGATATAAAAACTATAACTACGATATAAAATGTGAGAGTCGTACTGGAGCTTCTAATATAATATTATGGAATTTAGTTATTTTTTATATAAATTAATGGTAATATAAAATATTAAAAATAATTTATATATATTTATTTATTCTTTTGTCCATTCTGAATACAATTATGTTGATTTAAAGCGTAGCTCTGGATCGTACAGAGCGTTACTCGTGTGTCAGGAAAGGCTAGAGAGAACATATTATTACACCCAACATTCAAAAACAGTTTTCTCTTCGATTTTTAAAAGAAATAAAATTTATATATAATATTTAAAAAAATAAAGAGGTAATGGGTTTGTAAAACAAAAAATGATGACACCTCCTTGAGTGGGGGATCAAGATGAAGAAAATTAATTAATAATGAGAAATTAATTAATTATAAATTAATTAATAGAACAGAAGATAATCCGAAATCTTTGAGTGTGAACATATGAGGAAAATTACTTAATTTAACTAATTTCAAACGCAGTAATAATTCTATATATTTCTAATCTCACTTTGATTCATATAGCTATATATATATATATATAGTAGTATATATATAGTACTATATTATATATATAATATATATATTATAGTATATTATATATATATATATATATATACATATATATAGTATAAGTAATATTATATATATATATATATTAATATATATATATTACTATATGAATATATATATATAATATATATATATTAGTTTATATATATAATAATATATATATAGTATATATATATATATTATCATTTATCGTATATATATATATAATATAGATATATATATATATAGGTTATTATATAGATATATAGCTAATATACTCATAATGTATATACATATATTAATGTTAAACCTAGTATACTTATATGACGTAACTATATACTATATAATATATATATATATATTATATATATATATATTATATCCTATATATAAATATAATATACATATATATATTATATATACTAAATATATATATATATATATATATATATATATATATAATATATTATATATATATATATAATATATTATATATATATATATATATATATATTAATACATATATATATATATAAGATAATAATAATAATATAATATAATAATAATAAAATAATAATAATTAATAATAATAATATAATAATAATAATAATAATAATAATAATAATAATAATAATAATAATAATATAATAATAATAAATATAAATAATAATATGCTGTTTCCTACTCTTGCAGTCTCAATTTTTTTGTCTTATGAAAAACTTCCATTTTGAAGAAAATTGTTAAAAAAAAAACAATTTAATTTTTTGTTTGAAAAATTCAATTATAAATATTTAAAACTATAATATATATATATATATCTATATATATGTATATATATATATATATATAATATATAATATATTATATTATAATATATATATTATATATATATGTATAATCATATACTATATATATATATATATTAATATTTATACTATATATATTATATATATATATATATTATATATATATATATATATATATTCTATATATATATATATTTAATATGTCATTATATATATATAATATATTATAGTAAATTATATAAGTGTTAATTATTATAGTATTGACGTAGTATATTCTACTATATATCATATAGTATATATATATATATATATATATACTATACTAGCTATGTGAAATATATATATACATATAGTATATATATATATATATATAGGTATGTATACTATAAGATATAGTATAATTATCATATATTATATATATAATATAATATAACTATATATATCTACCTTATATAGATACGTTATATAAGATATAAATAGTTATTATAGTATATATATATATATATATATTATATAAATATATATATATATATATATATTACAGCAGGGTATATTCGGTAATTATAAAATACTATAGTATATTATATAGTATATATATTATATACTTAGATAGATAGGATTTATAAATACAAGTAATATAATATATATATATATATATATAATTTTACTAGAAGCATTAAAAAAAATCTAAAATATTAAAAAAAAAAATTAAATATTCTAATTTTATTTTCAAAAATCGAAAAATATTAACAAAATACAAAAATTCAAAAAATATTTTTAAAATATTAAAATAAGTATTTAATAATAATAATAATAATAATAATAATAATAATAATAATAATAATAATAATAATAATAATAATAATAATAATAATAATAATAATAATAAATAATAATAATAATTCAGAAATATTTTAAAAATCATTTTCTCATTAATATAATTTTTCGTTACTTAAAATATAATTTAATATGATTTAAAAATAATTATATTGTATTTGTTAATTTGTTGCAAAAGAAATAAAAAAAAAAAATAAAAAAAAAAAGATTATAAAAAAAAAAATAAATAAATAAATAAATATAACAATGGGTGGTCAGGAAAGTTATAACGGATTCGTTGAGAAATGCTGGTGTTCATCTATTGTTTATAAAGGTTTATAATCTACATTAAATTGAAGTTTCAATTTTGAATTAAAGAAATTGATGGAAATTGAAGATATTAAAGTTTTGCTCTAACCTTTTCTTTTTTCTTTAATTTTCATATGTTTTCTAAAACTTATATTTCGAGCGTTTTTCTGTATCCCTAGCTGATTCTTTTTGTAGTATCAACTTTGTTCCAAATTTAGTGCCAAAATTTCCAAATAATCTAGAACTTTTGGTTACAAATTTAGTGCCAAAATCTCCCAAAAAAACTAGAACATTTGGACGTGTTTTAAATAAAAGTTTTAGGATTATACTTTCTGTAATATAAAAAAAATGTAAACAATTCATGCTGTAGATTTTTTTTCTTTAAAAAAGTATTTTTTTGGTCAAAATTGAAAATTTGCTCAAATTTTCTTTTTTTTCTTTTTTTTCCTGATTTTTATTTTTTTTGTCAAAATTGAAAATTTACTCAAATTTAATTTTTTTCCAAATTTTTTTCCGATTTTTTTTTTTTGGGGGGGGGGTTCAAAATTTTGGAGTTCATTTAATATTTAAAAATGAAATATTCAGAGTATATAGGTTTAGGCGACTAATAGAATTTTTATTCCGGGTATTTTTTATATACCCAATTATTTTACTTGTGGACTCGTTATACCTAACCTGAATTTTCGTTGATATGGGCAAAGGTCAAATGGTTGGATATACAAGTAAAATTCCGTAAATAAAATTTCTAATTTTCACTTTTGGCAAAAATTTTCACCCTCTCCAAAAATTTAAAAAAAAATATTAAAGAAAAATTAAAAACTACAAATTATTGTTAATTTTTTATATTACTTAAAGTGTGCACCCCCTTCTTGAATAGGACTCTCCCCGTGAGCTGAGGTGGTGTTAAAAAAAATGTTATCCGCATCTGTATAGAGTACTTCTCACATTTGGGGTGGTTCCGGTGCCACCCTTCTTTTGGGTAGTGTTGAGGCAAAGGCCAATAGATTTATAAACTGTCCCACGTTTTCTGATTCCTTGACCCTCTTTCTCAGTGACATGACATTGGCGCACTATCTCATTTATATAGGTATTACAACGGCAGGTGTTCGAGGGAATTGACCTCTTGCATTCCTCCACAACTGCGTTGCCCTCGTAACACAAGAGATGCCTTGATCTCACATAAGCATTGTGTGAATATTGGAGACTTAAGGCTCGTTCGTTGAGGTGCCTCCTTCTTTCCACACACATCTGTTTTGTGAAACTCCTTGCCTTCATCTGTTTTTCCTGCTGTATGCAATGTAGCTCTCTTTAAGTCCTATATACGTCTGCGCACCTTAGGGAATTGCGTTAGGCAAAGGTTTTGGCGTTTTTTTTTCACTTTCCTTTTTTCTTTTCCTGTTTTTGTTTTTATTTTTGCCCCTCCTAAAAAAGCGCCCTGTCCGTGAGTGGTGGCACTATGTAAAAACAAAATCTAAATGCCGTAGATTTTTTCAAGATATTGAAACTAATTATGGCATCAAATTGGCGCGAAAAGAGAAACGGTTAAGAGACAAAGAAATGTGCTCGAAATCAAAGTTTCAGAACTCGTCCAAGCGTCTACTTTGAAAAATCATAGATTTTAAATGTTTAATATATATTAAAAATTAAAAAAGTTTTAATATCGAAAAATTTACAACGTAATACCCTTAAAACTATTCCTAAAATTAACATTTTCTGTATCATCCACACCCTTTAAACAGGATTTTGCAGGACAATATTTCAAACTAATGAAAATTATTCCACAGGATCTCACATCGAAGAGCAAATATAGTATTAAATAACTAAATAACGCAGTTATACCAAATTCTCGTTTCTTCTACTTTATATACTATATATATATATATATATATATATATAATATTATATATATATAATTATAATAAGATAGGTAGTTATATATATATATAGGGTATATAGTATATATATATATAATATGTAATATATTATCATAATCAATGGCGAGGCGTGGCATTTTCCAGCTGGGCGTAAGTTGCGTGACAGCACAACTGGAAACAGAAAGTAGGAGAAGCAAAATATGACGGGCAGTTCCCTTTATACCTCCAGTGAGAACTCGTCGCATTTCAGAAAAATCCACCTAGGGGTTTCACGAGAGTGCGTCGCCTACCTAAGGCAACGCTCGTCAATGTAGGGTTTTATCCTTGACCCACGTGGGCCAAAATCATACCCCCTCACAAAATCCCGCCATTCTTCCCTATTATGCACCTTTCCTTCTCCGCCTCTGTCAAACTCACATTCCTCTCCTCCTAGCATTCCTTGTCGCACCAACTTTATTTAATTGTAAAAGTATTTTTTTCTTACTGTATTTCGCGGTCATCCAAGAATTTTGCTTTCGCTACTGCATACCCAAACAGTTGCTAGCTCCCATTCTTCAGCCCTGCTTAGCACTTAGCACAATATATATATATATACTATATATAGTAGTATATATATAATATTATTATATCTATAAAAATACTATATAATATATATATATTATATATATATATATATAATATATAATATTATATATATAATATAAATCATCATCATCTCATTATTATTATTATTATTATTTATTATTCATTTATTTTATTATTATTATTATTATTATTATTATTATTATTATTATGATTTTATTATTATTATTATTATTATTATTATTATTATTATTATTATTATTATTATTATTATTATTATTATTATTATTATTATTATTATTATTATTATTATTATTATTATTATTATTATTATTATTATTATTATAAAAGCTTCATAAATTTTTAACCATTATCTAATTTTATTATTTATTCAATTTCGCCATCTTATCGTAGGCGGCCATTTTCTCTATAATCAATGCGCGGCGTTGTCGTGGGTAGGCGGCAAACCTACGCCAGCGAAAGCAGTTCCGGTTTGAAACGAAAAGAGAGAGTCAAAGAGAACAACTAAAATAGGTTAAAAGGATATTCCGAGAGGGGACAGGGGGGTCTGTGAGGAAAAAGGAGAAAGGGTCACCTTCATTCGATCTCTGTTTCCCCTTTATTTTACTAATATGTTTGCACTGACCTTTCAGCTTTAAACATGGCACTTGCGCGGAAGGATACGCCGGGAAATATAGGGCTGAGCTGCGTAATGTGAAACTCAAAAATTCAGGGAATAAATTATTATTTATTTGTAATGTAGCTTAAA
>JABUQX010008472.1:32500-34344 GCA_015478945.1 Trachelipus rathkii
AGTATTTTTTATGTTTTCCGTCGTCCCAAAATGATGGCCCTTCAACTTCATTTTCAACTTAGGGAAGCGGTAGAAATTGCACGGAGCTAGATCTGGGCTGTATGGAGGATATGGAAGAACTTAAATGTTTTTCTTCGCCAGAAATTCTATAATTGTGAATGTGAGATGGCGCGTTATCGTGTTGCAGCACCCAATCGTCTGCAATGTCTGCTCTGATTCGCTGAACTCATTTTTTGAAGTCGTTCCAAGACATCTTTGTAAAAAACGTGATTAACTGTCTGTCCTGAAGATACACATTCCTTGCTCACAATACGACGGCCGTCGAAAAAAACAGTAATTTTTTAACATGTGTTTTCTTCGGACGAGGAGAATTTTTTGTGTGCCATTCTGCACTTTGCAGTTTGGTTTCAGGATCGTAACTTCAAAAACCCATAATTTCATGCGCTTGTTACAACTTATCCAAACAATTATGCTCCCATTTCGGTCCCTTTAAAGTAAAAATCTTGAACAAATTTTGACCCTGTTCACTTTCTGCTCCACAGACAAGTCTTTCGGTACTAGTAATTCCACAAATTTTTCGCCATGTGCAAAATGGTTCCGTTAAAAATTATTGAACTGGCCTTTTTTTATCCAACAAGTTTCTTCTGCAATCACTCTACACTGAACCGGCGGTCTTTCTCCATCACAGCTCTAACAACTTCCACATTCTCATCGTTTGTTGATGAGATTGGTCTTCTACAACGAGGGTCGTCTTCAACATTTTCTCGGCCCTTCTTCTTTGAAAGCTTTGTGCCACTTAAAAACCAAAGTTCTCGATAGAGTGGGTATCCCATAAAGCTTCGTTTAAGAAGCAAATGCCTCAGTGGCAGATTGAAATGCGTTTCAACCGAATTGTGATAGCGTACCGCTGTTCAATATTTACCTGCATGGCAAAAACGTAACGAGGATAGAACACGCCATACAACAAAAATGTAACGCAAAAAACGTAAACGAGGTTAGAACAACACGCCCAACATAAACATATGAAGTGCAAAGGCTGACTTTATATAAAACTCTGGTATGGATATGTAACCTAGGTAACTAGCTACCCACTCGTATATACGTCACGTAGGGGCTACCATTCTCATTCGTTCATGGGATATTCAGTAAACTTACTTTTGGGACAGAGGACCGGTATATATATATATTATATATTATATATATTACTATATATATATATATATATATATATATATATATATCTATATATATTATATATATATATATATATATATATATATAGATAAAAATACATACTATTGAGTAATTCACCCTGTTGGGATTGAACCTGGGCCCTAGCAAATGACCGCGTAAGTGCTTGACCACTAACGCCACGATGGACTATAAGAAGAAAGCGACAAATTTCCTGTGGTGAATATAAGCACCCACCTAACAGGACATGCCCGCACTTTACCCGTCCACACTCGGGCGTAGGGTCTAGCAGGGCACCGCACAAGGTGAAAAATACTCATCAAACCGGGGGATTATATTGTATTGCATAAAGGTACCTGCTCATCTCTAGCACCTGTCTCCAAGTGCAATAAAAGTATTGATAAAATAACCCATATTGAGTAATTTCACCCTGCTGGGATTGAACCTGGGCCCTAGCAGATGACAGCGTAAAGAGCTTGCCAATTGGGGTATTTTGTTATCAATTACTATTACTTGGCGGTGAGGTTTTGAGGATGACAATTACCCTTATTAATAACAATATAATCCCCCGGTTGATGATTATTTTCACCTTGTGGCGCGGTGCCCTGCTGAGACCCTAACCCCGAGTGTGGACGGGGAAGAAGCACATGAAG
>JABUQX010008473.1:0-7500 GCA_015478945.1 Trachelipus rathkii
AAAAGATACATTTGGGCTAATTGAAGGACTATACAACACCTTCTACACAACCTATTCCTGAGTTGAATTTTGCTTTGCTTCTGTGTTTTTATTTGTGTTAAAAAACAGATGGAGACTCTGGATGTTGATGGAATGATCAAGCTCATCCTTCTGCTAAACCTTTCTCTTTCACTTATTATGTTTCAAATTTCTGTTTGGTTCGAAATCTTTGCATAGCTTTACTTTTAGCAATCCAATCTCTCTTCCAGTGAGTAGATTTGCTCAATTTTTCTTTACCTTTGTATTAATAAATATTTGTTGCTTTTAAACAATACTATCTCCAATAACTTGCAAAAAAAATGCTTTCCTTCTTATCGAAAGTTCTGTATCTAGCACCAACCGTAGAAGCTAATTTCATCGGCTTCTTTTTCTAATCGTCTTTTCAATCGTCGGAGGATACGAATATATTCTTCCATTGTATTTTCATTAGTGTATCAAGAAGATCGAGTAGCATGAAGACATTCATTGCTCTAATAAACCTTGTTTTTGAACTGACACTCAGCAGTACCTCGTCCTACTTTATTCCTATGTAAAAATAATTTGGATTTTCCTAACTCCTGGAGGCAAAGGTGGTATCCATTTTCATAAGTTTAATTGATAGCAAAAAGCTTGCACTTGGATTCTTTCTAGATATTTTGAGTCAATCATTTATAACCATATCCATTATTGTTTGGAGTCAAATTTCCTAACATCTAATAATCGTTATGACTTCAATAAATTTAGGTTATTAGAGGAATGTTTTTCATATTTCACCTGAACATTGACACCATCACCTCAGGGACTACACAGAAAAAATATATATCAAGCTGACATAAAATTTTCCATCAACGCCGGTTCCTTTCAAGAGGGAAAATTTTACGTCACTGTGATTGAAACATCAATATATAATATTTTATTACTTGCCAAAACAGTAAAACCAAAGTAAAGTAAAATCCATTACATGTTATGTACTTATAAATATTATATATATATAATATATATATATATATTATATATATAGTATATATATGATATATATAATAATATATATATATATAATATATTATATATATATATTATATATATATATTTTTTACAGTGTTCACCAACTACTCATGGGCAGAGCCCTATCAGGAGGGGGTGTTGGCACGCCTCAGAAATCAAACTAAGTAAATTTACGCAGATGAGGCACAGATGCAGGCTTTGAAGTGGGGAGATTAAATTCAGCAGGAAAGAAGCACTGGAAAAGAAACCACAGAACAGATGTGGCAAGAAAGAAGGAAGAACCGCAGCGAACTAGCCTGGAGTTTTCCCTACATCAACACAAAACTCATGTGCAGACACAGCACCCATTGTGCTACGAGGGGTCGTAAAGGTGGTAGTACGCGAGTGATAAGCTCCCTTGAGCACCTGCCGCTGCTGTACCTATAGAAAAGAAAAATAAAGCACCTAACAATCAGAGCCGCCAAAGAATAGAGGGTCAGGGAACTGGAAAGTACAGAACAGTTTATAAGCCTTTTGGCCTTTTGACTCGACCCTATCCAAAAGCGGGTGAAACCAGAGCCTCCCAGATATGAAGAGCAGTACTCCATACAAGGGCGGATGAGGTCCTTGTATAGCTGGAGCAACTGAAAAGAGAAAAAAAAGTGTCGCAGTCTAAACAGAACTCCCAGTTTCTTTGAGTCCGCCCTAGCAACCATTGTGATGTGAGGTTTCCAAGACAAATTTTTGTTTATGATAAGGCCAAGATGTTTATATTGTCAACAGGAAGACGAGAGAACCGTCGAAGAGATAGAAAGTTGGAAGGTGTCTTAGAGAGGGAGATTTGTAGAAGTTTGCGTTTTTAAAGAAATTGACTTTCAAAAGGTTCAGGACGACCGCCACCCGGAATTCCTATCCAGATCAGCGAGAATAGAATCGGAAAGATTAAGCGAGAGGCAATTCTAGAAGTAAAGGAGGAAGTAGAATTTGAAATGATTTGAAGAATGAAGGGTCGAGTCATCGGCATATGAGTGAATAGAGTTAGATGTGCAGGTAAGAAGATCATTAATGAAAAGAAGGAATAAAGTAGGAGATAAGCAGAACCCTGAGGAAAACCATATTAACAGAAAAGGAAGAAGGTCCGCCCCCCATCAACAACAGTCCGATATTGAGCGATTGAAATGAAAAACTAAATATAAATACGGAAAGAGAAGAGTGGAAACCCGAAGGAGGGAAGTTTGGAAGAGCAGCGGCGCGTGCCATACCCGTCAATCTTTGGATATGTCAAGCGCCACCACGCAAGTCTCCCCCGTAGTTCCTAAGAGCGGACAACCATAAATCAGTAAGATAGGAAGTATATCGCCAGTAGACCTCGAGCGCCGAAACCCGTTGGCGATCGGAAATAAGTGAATGAGATTCCAGATGATCTAAGAATGAAGTTGAGAAGAGTTTCAAAGATCTTAGATAAAATAACACAAGTAAGAGCTATAGGGCGATGGTTAGAAGGATCAGAGCTGGCTTCTTTTTTCGGAATAGGTTGGACAGTGCGTCCTTCCAACACTGAGGGAAAGTGTTAGTATTGAGACATAAGAGAATATAATTGAACGAGGGGCGGGGATAGCACGGAAGCACATCCCTAAAACTCGGGGAGGAATGCCCATCCGGGCCACCCGCCTTTCCTAACGTTCGTAGATTTCAGGAGCCCATCCACCCGATCAAATGTAATCACAGGCAAAGGCATAGGACAACTGAGAGGAGAAGGAGGAGAGAGGAATGCCAGAATCGTTCAGTGAGTTAGAGAAAAATAGGAGGCCGAAGAGATTGGCCTTCCGTTGAGAATAAGAACAGAACCATAAGAGCGGAATAAGAGGAGGTAAACAGATTTACAAAGTTGCAGAGATGCTTTGGCAAGAGGCAGAAAGATGTTAGTAGGAGAACCAAGGAGGTTAGCACACCTTCGTTTTATGAAAGCCCGACTTGCTCGTCGAAGAAGTATCCCTGCAACGATTTTTAGCAGAATGAAATTAGCGAGAGTGATAGGAGGACGAGAATTTTCCACTCCCGATACGCACCTGTCTCTAGACGAATGGCCAGAGACAAGCAGATTGAACGCATGGATTAAGAGGGAGAGAAAGTTTAGTCGAAGAAGAACGACCTGCTCTCCCTCACGATTACAGCTCCCACCTTATGGGCAGGTCGATAGCGTCACCAGAGACAAAGCATTCATTCCAATTATAGTTTGCGTAGAAGCAACGCAAGGCCCCAATCAGCCGTATCAAGTTCCAGAACAACGAGTAGGTTTGCAGGATTGGAGCTGTTGGAAGGAAAGTATTAAAATTAAAATGTGGTAAGATTTTACCGATAGGACGAAAGTGGTGTATTTTAAGAGAGAATGACTAAAAATAAACATATATATATTATATATATATATATATATAATATATAATATATATAATATATATATATATTATATATATATATATATATATATATTATATATATATATAATTATATATATATATATATATAATATATATATATATATTATATTATATATATATTATTATAAAGGGCTTGCTATTATAAACCTTATGCTCGCGCTAACAAATAGCATTTTGTTAAGTTTAATTTACATAGTCAATAAAAATAACTAATATAAAGCGAAGTTGAAAAAAAAATATTAATATATAATATAAAGTTTTTTACTTATACTTTTCTCATTATTAATTAAAAATTTATTGTAAAATATTGAAAAGGAAAATAAAATAAAATATCTTATGGGTAACTATTTTAAACAATATAGATATTGACACAAACAATTTCATAGCATTGCGTTTCGATGTAAAGTATATCATATGCGATGTAAAGTATATTATAAGAAGTAATTTGATGAAAATTAAATCATTCGAACGCGTATCAATATTTTCCACGCGATATGAAGTAGTTCCTTCCAACTTCAGTTATTTATTAATATTAAATTCAGAAGTTTCGTTAAAGATTAAAATCTAATTTAAAAATTATCATTAGCAATTTACATAAGGTTTTTAAGGAATAATATCAGGTCAAACTAAATTAATTGGCGAAATAATAATTCATGATTCGGTCAATGAGTGATAGAAATATGGATTTTGATTTTTTTTTCTGTGTATGGGAAATCCTGTGTGATAGCGTTTGATAAATAGGACTTCACATTACTTGCTCAGTTTTAACTTTCTCTCAAATTTCATGAATTAGGAGTAATTTATCGAATATTTTCTTTATCTTTTGTCAAATGTTGTGTTTTTCAAGATTATGTACAAACTTTTGCTATATTTCTGCGGCTCATTAACGTCCTCACCAGATATTGTTTTAATCATATGCCGATCTCTCTAATCTGTAAATCATTTTACATTTGCTACTATTGAAATCATTTAGTAAATTTCAAAAATACATCTTTAAAAGAATCCTGGCGCCAAACTTATAATATATTTGATGTTCACCGTCTAGAGCGTAACCGTTTTAAAGCGATGATCTCATTGATCATACTAAATAGGAGAAATATTCCAAAAAAAAAAAAACACAAACTTGTAGCAACTATGATGTTTGCTGCTTAGAAACATCTGTTATAAGTGAACAAACTCATATGTCACATTAAATATGAAAAATAATATACTAATGCTAAAAAGTGTAGCAACTACAATGTAAAAAAATAAGCAGACCCATTTTAAGACAGCAGGCACATCCAGCTAAATAAATAAGTCATATATCCAAAAACAACAAATACTTAACAGAATAGCATGGAGTGGAGGACTGCAAAGTCTTTGCTAGTCTGTTTCCTGTAGTTCTGTAGTTATGTACGTCTTTTAATGCTACTAAATACGTTTTACTTTATGTTTGAAATTATTTTTATATTTTAATGACGTTTGGATATTAAAATCTGTTCACAGAGGAAGAGCGAATCTTCGTGAAGTTATTTATCCCAAGAGAAAAATTAAAATTAAAATGGAAAGTGAAAGAAAGGAAAATAAAATGAATTATAAATTTATTTTCTTTTTCAAATTATATATATATATATATATATATATAATATATATATATATATGTGTATTCTATACATTATATATATATTATATATATATATATATATAATAATATATATATATATTATATTATATATATATAATATATATATATATATATATATAATATATATATATATATATATATATATATATATATATATATATATAATATATATATATATATTCATTCAAATAGAAAATAGATAATATATAGAGAGAGAGAGAGAGAGAGAGAGAGAGAGAGAGATAGAGAGAGGAAATTATCCTTCTCGAAACGATGAGATTACGTGCCTTTGTGCATTTGTGGTGTAGGGTAAATCCCATGGCACTTCATTGCTCAATGGTTTCCTCCATTTGAGCTCATATCCACATTCTTCTTACACTGGAGTAGACTCTCCATATCGCATACAGACCACAAAACACTACTACTATTACAGAAAACAATTTTTTTAATGTATCTCTGTGTGTGGGAGAGAAAGAATTCAAAAAGTGTACATTCTGCGTGTTGTAAAAGGATACTAAAAGGACAGTGGTAGTTGGGTTGGGGGTTCCACTACCACTCTTATATTTTCTCTGGGGATGCTAATTCATGCCTCGAACCTGTTCATAACCGCTGTAAACGATCTTTTATGTAGCGGCGAAATTTTATGAATTGTTTTGGGTACGTGGAATGTTAAAATAATAAATGGCGCGGAGAAGAGGAAAGAAGTGATGAAAGGTGTTGGGTGATATGTGTGTGTGCTGGCGTTTTGAGAAAAGGGAGTGTGAGAGAAGGGGTTGCAATTCTGTTAAGTGACTTGCGGGCACAGAGATATGGTACATTTTGTTTGGGTGAGTACTATAAATCTAATGTGTAAATTTTAGTTAGGAAATGTCAAGGTATGTGTGACTGTAACGTCATATAGTCCATCAAAGGGTGATGTTGAGGAGAGTGTTACTTTCTGGGATAATATGAATGATGTTTTGAACGTGGGAAGTAAGTGGTTCAAATTAATTCTGATGGCAGACTTGATTGATTGGATAGGTGATCGAAGAAGGAATGGTATATACCTACCGTGGCTCAAACGGTAGAGCGACAGAGTCGCATGGCAAGGTCGCGGGTTCGGATCCTAGGTAGAAATTACCTAGAGAAGTTCCCCTCCTTGAATAGGGCTATGCCCGTGAGGTGTGAACTTTTAATAAAAAAAAAAATATGAGGTGCTTTTGGGGTTGTAGGAAAAAAAATAGAAATTGTAAGAAAGTGATTGATTTCTGTAAGGAGGGAAGTATGTATGTAAGTAATACATTCTCAAGCAGAAGAGTATTCATAAGTATACTAGAGTTGGTGTAGGTAGGGATGATATCAAAGTTAAAAGAATGATTGTGTTTTTTGTCGGTGAAGAAGGAAGTGTTGAAGTATGTGATGGATGTTAAATTAGTGAGCGGGTTGGGGATTGGAATATCAGATCATTTTCTTGTTTTACGTAAGTTTAAGTTAGTAGGGGGAGTAGATGGAGAGGAATGAGATAAGGTAGGAAGATAAGAGAATTAAGAGTGGGAAGTTAAATTAAGAAGGCTATAAGGAAAAGTATGGGAAATAACTCAGTCGAATGTGAACAAGATGAAACTGAATAAATCGGTCTCTCTCTCTCTCTCTCTCTCTCTCTCTCTCTCTCTCTCTCTCTCTCTCTCTCTCTTCTCTCTCTCTCTCTCTCTCTCTCTCTCTCTCTCTCTCTCTCTCTCTCTGAAACATGTGGGTGTGATAAAGCAGGTAGAAAGAATATCAATAGTGAGTAGTAGAATAAGGTCTCGAATGAAAGGTGTATAAGGAGGGCAAAAGTTAGACTAAAAGTTTCATAGTAGAGGGGAAAATGGGTAAGTGAATAATTTGGAAAGAGGATGGATATTACCAGGGATAGGAAGCTTTTCTTGATGGAAAAATGAAAGGTTACGAAAGAGAGTAAGGGGAATCCTTATGGAATAATGAATGGGGAGGTAACTTTCGTGACTAATGAAATGAATGTGAGGAGAGTGTGAGTGATCACTTCGAAAATCTGCATAACATTGGCAGTAATGAAGAGGTGATAGTGAATGTGTGTGGGTTTGAGGATATAAAAAGAATAGGGTAATTTGGGGATGAGTTGATTAGTAAGGAGGAGGTATAGATGAAATTGCTGGTGGAATGATGAAGAATAGAGGTGAGATTGTGACTGACTGGATAAGGAAGTTGCGTTACAAAGCGTTTGTGAAGGGTTTATTTCCAAAATATTGGTGGAAAGCAATAATAGTACCATTATGAAAGGGGTAGGGAAGACAAAGGTAACTGTAGGAATTATGGAAAATTAGTTTATTGAGTGTTATAAGGAAGACATATGATTGTGTTTCAGTCGCAAGAGTTGATCGAGTGATTGAGTGACTGATTGGCTGAGAACAAGGTGAATTTTTTGCATTGAAACAAATG
>JABUQX010008473.1:15000-22851 GCA_015478945.1 Trachelipus rathkii
TACTATATTTATATTATATATATATACGTATATTATATATATAATATTAATATATAATAATATATATATTATATATATATAATAATATTATCATATATAATATATATATATCATATTATATATATACATATATTATATATATATATATATTGTATATATTCATTTTTCTTTGTTTTTATATATATATATATATATATATATATAATAGTATTATATATATATATATATATATATAATATATTTCATATATATATAATTATATATATCTTATATAGTATAGATATATTATATATATATATATATATATATATATATATATATATATATATATATATATTATATTATTATATAAGTATCATTTTTGGCAAATGACTACTCTCGCAGTTTGAAAATATAAAGAATCTTTTATTCTCTCCTATTGGGCTCGGAATCGAGCCATCGCTGATGGTATAGCTAGTGTTTACCACTGGTCAGAGGAGCTAACTAAGGAAAACCTTGGAAGAATACATTCTTTTCCAAGAGGCTCCGCCGCTCAACACTCGGGTCCCACTCAGAGAGATTATATCATTATCATTTTTACAACTGCTAATGCTCTAATAATAATAATGTATGTATGTATCTATCTATCTATCTATCTATCTATCTATCTATCTATCTATCTATCTATCTATCTATCTATCTATCTATCTATCTATCTATCTATCTATCTCAAAATACATTTATATTTATTAAAAATATTATTTAATATTAAAATGTTTTATAGTTATTATATATATATATATATATATTACTATATAATACTATATATATTATTATATATATATATTATATAAATATATATATATATATTATATATATATTATAATATTATATATATATATATATATATATATTATATATATATATATATATATATTTATATATATATATAATATATATATATATATAATTTATATATATTATTAAATATATATATAAATATATTATATATATAATATATATATATAATATATAGTTATATATATACATATTATATTCATATATATATTATTATATATAGTATATATATAAGTATATAATATATATATATATATATATAGTATTTATATATATATATAATATAATATATTATATTATATATATATATATAATTATATAATCCCTTAACTTTCTCTTTCAGTAGTGTGTACTTCAGGCAATATATTTGCTTTCAACGGGTGAGATATATTTCAAATTATTTAATGTTTCAAATACTTAAAAACAATGAGTAATTATGATGTATAATACAACGATCAAATAAGCAGTTAATATATATATTGAGAAATGATATTTTATTTTAAGTATTTATTTTTTTCATCTTGGAATATATATATATATATAATATATATATATATATATATATATAATATATATTTACAGTCAACACGCACTCACGGGCTGGGCGCTTTTTCAAGGGGTGGCAGAAGCATAAACATAAGAAACCACCCAATCCCAGGCCTACGCAAATATCTCAGGTGAGCGCAGAACGTGGGCTTTAAAGAAGGGAAGATTAAATACAGTTTGTAAAAAACAGACAGGGGCAAGGAGTTTCCACAAATACAGAGGTAGCTGGAATAGAAAGAGGCACCAGACGAGCAAGTCTGGGGTTCTCAATATTCGCAACACTCATGCGACGAGCAAAGGCAAGGGTTTCTTGTGATACGAGGCGATGCAGGGTGGTGATGCGAGAGGTCAGCTCCCCCGAGCACTTGCTACCGTAGTACCTATAGAAAAGAGAGAGTGCGCCAACGTCACATCGCAGAGATAGAGGGTCAAAGGATTTGTAAGACGAAAACAGTTTATTAGTCTCTTAGCTTTAGACCTCAACCCTATCCAATAGAAGGGTGGAGCCGGAGAACCCCCCAGATGTGAGAACAGTAACTCCATACAAGGGCGAATAAGGCCTTATATAACTGGAGTACGTTAGAGGAAAAAAAATTCCCGCAACCTGAAGCAGAACTCCCAGCTTCCTTTGACCCTAGCAACCATTGTAATATGAGGTTTCCAAGATAATTTGTTGTTTATGTTGAGACCAAGAATGTGTATGTTATTCACAGGTGATGACGTTAGAGCCGTCGAAGAAAATAGGGAAAGTTGGAAGGTTTTTTGAGAGGGAGATATAAAGAAGTTGGTTTTTAAAGAGTTGAACTTTAACAAGGTTGCGGTGACCCCACGGGAATCATCAGATTAGCAAGAATAGAATCAGAAAGCAGAAGACGAGAGGCAGCTCTAGATGCAAAAGGGAGCCGATTTGAATACGTAGAAGAATGGAGAGTTGAGTCTAGGAACGACCGGGGCCCCGGTTACCCGGTGCCCGGCCCGTCCGGCCCGGCGGCCCCGGCTAACCCGGCCATTTTTTAGCGACCGGCCGCCCGGCCGGCAAATCAGGAAAAACCGGGGTTTTTCTGCGGGGTTAACTGTTATCATTTACAGCAAATAATAATGAGGGTTAAATCAACAAATCAAAGAAATATCATTTAATTCTACTTACTCCTTCTGTTATAAATTGATGCAAACTATATAACTACCTAAAATATAATCAATTTTTTTAGTATTACTAATGATTTCAAATAAAATTGCGCCCAAATTATAATTTTCCGAGTTTTTAACATAAAAGTATTCGAAATTTGATATATCAAACGAATTCGGAAAGGAAATAAATATAATTGTTGTTAAAATATTACTGTATTTATTTATTTAAGGTAAATATCTCATGAAAATCAAATATTTTCCGAATTTCTTTTCAAATTATTTATTAATTGAATTAATATATAATATATATATATTATAATACTATATATATATAATATATATATATATATATATTAATATAATATTATATATATATATATATATATATTATATATATATATATATTATAATTAATATATATATTATATATATATATACTTTAGAGAGGAAGCCCTTGTATTCTTTTTTATGCTTTCTGTCACTCATTTATTACTAAATGTACACCAATTAAAAACATTGTTAAAGAAACTTTGAAAAAATGAATAAATTTTAAAAAGGAAGCTAATTTTCGTCCCGAACGCGAGACTCTTCAATAGCTAAGGGGACTGGATTTCTTTCTTGATCTCCATCAGTTCAAGTGTGTTTCAGTCGGTCTGCTATTTTCTTCATTGTGTTGTTGAAATATTTTGATTTTCAGATAGTCATTTTGGGATTAAAATCTTATCTTTACCTCACTGGGATGCTAATTGTATGTTGTCTATTATAAATGCCAAAAGGATTCCATGATTTGGCGATGGTTCGTGTGATTGATATTTCTGATCATCTTTATATTGTTGATATTGTTAGAGTGGCCTGTGTTACGCCTATGACTTGTTTAAAGCTGAATTTATGCTGTCCTTGTGCGTCATCTGTATGATGATTTTTTTCTTCTTGCAAAATCTATGGTTTCACTATATATTGTTTTATTGCAAGTACTTGCATGGGGATGTTGATATACAGCCTTTTTGGGAGATTTTCTTTTTCGTTTTGGGGGTTTGAGAATGTTTTTTTAAGGGTGGATGCTTATTGGATGGAATGAGGGTAATATTTTTGTGATAATAATTTGTTTTAACGATATAATGGTATTTGAGGAATTGGTAAAAAGGAGGTGTTGCTATTTTTCGGGGAAAGGTGCTATAGTCTCTTTTTAGCTTTGTTAAATGCTTTTGTGATGAAAAAACTCAGGATAGTTAAAGTAATTTGAAAGTATTGTGGATGTATTTTAGTTCATCTTGTGCTAGACGAGGGGGCGAGCATACTACGAAAGGCACGAGGAAATACGAGATGACAAACAGCTTAATTTTTGTGTTGTGGGGAATGATTAGATAGCCAATTTATAGTTTGGTGCGAATGTGGTTTTTTATATATAGAAGTGAAGTGATTTTTTCATGTGATTAATGGTATCGAGGCAAGGGATAGAGTTGTTGGAAGGCATTTCTATCGTATACTGAACGAAAGTATGATATAAATTAATATAAGTTTAAGAGCATCCTTAGGGTTGTGTGTGAGGAGGGAGACCAAAAATGTCATGCTACTTCTCTATCCAAAACTATTGTTTAAGTAAGGGTGGGGTAAAATATGATAACATTCTGTTAGTTCTCCATATATATGTTTCTGAGTATGGGAGACAGTGGGGATCCAATATCGGCCAAGTTTGTTTGTAATAATTTGCCATTAAAATGAGAAGTTGATCGATGTAACAGGTAGAATATTGAATCTTGAGCCATGAACTGTTAGGCAAATAGCTCACATCCCCTGCAATATTGCAATAAAACATATATAGGTGAAACCAAGATTTGCAAAGAAAAAATTCAACATACAGATAACCTGCACAAGGACAACATAAATTCAGCTTTAACAAGTCATAGGCGTACACAGGCCACTCTATCAATATCAACAATTTAAAGATGATCAGAAATATCAATCACACGAACCATCGCAATATCATGAATCCTTTTGCAATTATAATAGTAACAGCTACAATAAGCATCCGGTGAAGTTAAGATAATAGTTTTTATACAAAATGAATATCTGAAAACACCAAAATTTTCAACAAAACCATGAAGAAAATAGCAGCAACAAACTCGAACCACCTTAACTTGAACTGATGAAGATCAGTCCCTTAGCCTGAAGAGGTTTCGCGTGTCGGGACGACATTAGCTTCCGTTTTTAAAATTATTTCATTAAAAAAGTGTCTTTAACAAGTGTTTTTAATTTGTGTACATTTGTAATAAAATGAAGTGAACAGTAAGCATAATACTAGACAAAGATCCAAGGGCTTCCTCTCATAAAGTAAATTATTCTACTACGAGCAATGTATTTTAAATATATTATTATATATATTTTCATATCTATAAGAAATCTACACAATATCATGTACACTTTTTAATTTATTATATATTATTATTTATATATATTTATCTATATATATATATATATATATATATATATATATTAGATCACTATTATTCTTCTAGAAAATCAATTATTTTCTAAAATTTCTTTCGAAATATTTATTATTGAATAATAATGGATCTCATTTAAGCATTATATGTTAATTAAATTAAATTCATATTTAATTTTCATCCTAAGTTAAGACTTTCAGTGTTTTTAACTTACATTTTTAATTTTAGCTAACCCCGCCCCGCCCCCGGCCCCGGCCGCCCGGCAAATTCCGCCCCGGTCGGTTCCCCTAGTTGAGTCATCGTCGTAAGAGTGAACAGAGTTAAAGTACATCTGAGGAGATCGTTGATGAATAAGTAGGAATAAATTGGAAGACAAACAGACCTTGAGGAAACCAGCAATTAACAGGTTAGGGGAAGGAGGAAGAGGATCGCTCCATCAACGAGTGCTGATTTGGAGCGATCGGAGAGAAACTGACTTGAGTAGCAAAGAGAAGGAAGGAACCAAGGAAGGGAGCTTCGAGAGGTGCGAGCGCGTGCCAAATACCGGTCAAGAATGCTTTGGATATGGTCAAGGCGCCACGACGCAGAGACTCCCATATGTCCTAGGGCCAGAAAGACCATATATCGTTAGATGAAAGATGTCCACAGTTGACTCGAACGTCGAAAGCCATACTGATGCTCAGAAAGGAAGGGATGAGACTACCAGATGAATCCAGAGAATGAGGTAAGAAGACGTTTCAAGCACTTTAGATTAGAATACAAGTGAGAGCTATAGGGCGATAGTTTTGAAAGGATCAGCGGCTACCTTTTTTCCGGGGATCCGGTTGAACAAAAGCGCCGCTTCCGCACTGGGAAAAGTATTAGTGTATAAACGACAAGAGGAGTAGATTTGCAACAAGGACTGTGGCCCAGTTCAGAAGCACCACTGCCCTCACACGGGAGGAATGCCACCGGCCATCTAGCCTTCCTGGCGTTCATAGATCTCAGGAATCCCATGCCACGAATTATGGTGATCACGGTAAAGGGCATGGAACCTGAGAGGAGACGGATAGGAGGAGGACTGCCAGAGTCGTCCAGAGGTAAGGAATTTTAGATGAAAAAGGAGGCGAAAGAGAGTTGGCCTTTCAGAAGGAGAGGTCTAGCAACAGAACCGTCAAGGGGTGGGGCGGCGAAATAAGATGAGGCAAGGCAAAGATTTACAAAAGTTGTTTGGATCGATGTTTTTGCAAGAGGCCAGAAATTTTTATCAGTAGGGAGAATCTAGCAGGTTGGCGCACCTTCTTTTAATGAAAGTGCGCTTAGCCTGACGAATAGTAACCTGCACCGCTTCCGAACAGAATGAAATTAGTTAGAGTGAATGAAACGACGTTTTTCCATGGCCAATACGATTTCTTCGACTGAATGCGCGAGAACAGCTCCATCGAACCATGGATTTTGAGGCGAAAAAGATTTAGTTGAAAATGGAATGAACCTGCTCATCCCATCGGTGATTTTACGCCCCACACCTTTTCAGCGGCGACCGAAGCATCCCCGAGTCAAAGCAGGATCCATTCCAAGAGTAGTTAGCTAGAAAAAACGGACGCATATGCCCCCAATTGCCCGATTACAAAGTGCCAAAATTACGTTTTTTAGGGCATGGTGGGCCTGCTGGAAAAATGTTTTAAAATTAAGAGTATAAGATTGGGTCAGAGTTCATTACCAATAGGCAGGAAGATGGTGTATTTTATTAACGAGAGAGTAGTGGTTGAACAGACATAAGTCGAGCGGTGTTCCAGAATTGTTTAGGTCGAGATTGGGAATATGTGTGGGTTTCTTAATTGAACTGTTCCGACGTTGAGAATACTGAATTGTTTGGCCTCCTCCCACGCTGATCAGTGTGAGAGGACCAATATAATATAACGTATCAGTGTGGGTGTAAGTGAATCCTTAATAGAGACCTTGCATTTGGATGGGCAGAAGCTAACAGTCCTCAATGAGAAGGTAGTAAGATAGTCAAAAAGAACGTGAAAATCTGTTCCTTAAGGGAGCAGTAGCAGAACCCACAAGGATAAGTGATAGCTAGTAGGGAGAAAGACTTATAGCCATTAGAACATCGAAGTTAGGAGATTCGAGATTCTCGAGACGTGTTTACAGAGTGTTATGTTTATATCGGCGCACAGACTCCACCATTTAGTCCGAAATTATAGAAAAAGTTATAGTTTGGAGATATTAAGCTATTTGAACAAGAATCCCTGGCAGCTGAAGTCTCAGACACATAATAAATGTTAGGCTTGGAGTTAGGAAGGTGCTATTCCACAGATTCGTGGTTAGACTCGTGGCCAGCAGTACAAAGTCAATGAAAACCCTGCGCGCCACTAGACATCTACTCTGACCGAAGTCATATGAACAGCACACGAATCCAACACACACCGATAAACACCCACAAGCTCACACACACACAGTAATTACTAAAGTTAAATACTAATAGCGTTTACTCAATACACATAAACACGCACGCGCGCACACAACGCACTCACACCTACACCAAGCTAATCGTGTACTAAAAGACAAAACTAACCTCGCAATCTCAGCGCATACAATAATTTCTAATAGTATAAACAAATTAAAACTAATTAAAAGCAAGACACTCTTGGATAAAAAACAATAAGCAAATAAATAAACTGTGAAAATAAGAATGCACGATCAAGCACCAACTAGTTATATAAAACAAACACAAACCAACAGAGGGGCGGTTTCGTATTAAAACATAAAAATAGACTATTTTAAAGATATTAACTCAAACGAAATATAATAGAAACCCTATATAATACCTAAAAATGTATAAAAAAAAAAGATTAATGTTAAAAGAAAAATTAAACTAAAACTTATCTTAAAATTCTGAAGTTTCATTAAAATC
>JABUQX010008474.1:10000-22500 GCA_015478945.1 Trachelipus rathkii
AAAATGGTAAACATCCGAATTTCTAAAGTAAAATACACTGACTCCAGATATAAAAAATGCAACTCAGAAAATACCTCGTCATAAGTCTATTCCTGAGACAAAAGCAGTGACTTCAACAGATTGTATCCAAACAATCACAGCTATTGAGCAACGCTCCATTCTACTTTCTGATAGCTTGCAGGATTATTCCAGCTCTTCTGAATCTTCCTATAACTCTTCTTCCGAATTTCATACCTCAGCACTCCCAAAAGGATTCTATATTCTTTAGTGGATGAAATGGATCAAAGTTCACAAAATTTAGCCTGATATGGAATTGTCGTGGCTATTACTATAATTGTGAAGAACTTTTTCAACTAATAAACATATGTACACCAAAGTGCTTATGTTTGCATGAACCTCGACTATGTCATCGCGACTTCTTTCAACCGTCGGAATATAAATCGCCGCTAACCTCTATAGAAAGAAGTGATATGATAGGGGAGGTGCAGGGATACTCATACATAAATCTGTTCCCTATTCTTCAGTCCCTCTTCAAACTAGACTCCTTACAGTGGGAACACGAATTCATCTGTCCATCGATCTGTTTGCTCGATCTACTTGGCTCCTAGTAGTGAGTTTACTAAGGTCGACTTACCTGATCGTTTTAAGCAACTCCCTACTCCGGTTGTTATACTAGGAGACTTCAAACTTCGCCACCCCTTATGCGGCTACTCTGTCACCTCGTGTAAGTCTAAGACCACTTGTAAATCTTCCAACCCCCTTTTACCTGGGATGCCTTATGGATCGCTTTACCTGGTCCAGCTTTGATTATTTATAAGGCAGTGATCATTACCCAAAGGCCATAAATGAACTTGCACCGAGCCCAATTTTAAAATCCAATTCCAGCTGGCTTTATGACCGAGCGGAGTGGGTTCATTTTTATCAGGCCACAGCTATCCCACTTTCTCCCTTCAATAAGCGTTTTCCGAATATTGATGATGCCTTTAACTTCTTACAACAAATTATCATCACAGCAGCGGAAGCTTGCATTCCACGATCTTCCGCAGGTAGAAGTTTGACAACTCTTTGGTAGTCCCAAGAGTGTGCACAAGCTAACCGTGAGAAGAAAAAACTCTAAAGGCAATACGATAGGACCCGTATCACCCCAAACATGATTATCTTTAAAGCAGCTGCGGCGAATTCTTGTCGAATTAATCGCCAAACACGTAAACAATACTTTTGAACTTAAACTTCGACTGTCGACTCCACAGCTCCCCTTTTATCAGTGTGGAAGTTGCAAAGAAAATATATCGCCGCTCCAATAGCTCTTCACCCACAGTCCTCCGTTCTGGGCCTGATATAACCGATACGATCTCTGCTTCAGCAGCTGTTGGAGATGCATTAGCATATTGTTTTGCTAGTCACTCGAGCTCTTTCCGTTATCCTGAAGCCTCCAAAAATTGTGAATTAAAATTTCATCGCCAGATTTTTCAACAACATAAGGGGAATATCATATCTATAACCGTCTTTTTACAATTGCAGAGTATCAAACTGCAATAGCGAACAACAATGACGGTGTCTTGCCCAGATTTAATTTCGTACATAATGTACCGTCATATTCATCCCTCTGCATCAGTTTTCTTGCTGGATCTGTATAACAGAATTTGGATAGAACCTTCTTTCCATCTATTTGGTAACTACAGCTTTTGTAATCCCTTTTCCCAAACCTTGGAAAGATCCGAAGTTGGCCGACAACCAAAGACCAATTTCGCTGACCCATCATTCTTATAAATTAATGGAGAAAATTGTTTCAGGCCGCCTTCTCCCTGTTCTGGAGTGTCGCTAGGCTTTTTCAAACTTCCAGTTTGGTTTCCACAAAAGTCGTTCGACCACGGATTCCTTGTTAAAACTGGATTATGACATCTTCGAAGCCTTTTATGGTGTCTTTTATGACCTTGAAAAAGCTTATGACAAAAGGTGGAGAACTGGGGTTTTTCTTAAACTTCACTTGCTCGGTCTCCGAGGACAGCTCCCTGTCTTTATTAAAGGCCTTCTATCAGACAGATCCATCCAGGCTCGGTGCTTTTCTGTTCTATCACGGCATTTTAGTCTGGATGAAAGCTTTTCGCAGAGCAATGTTCTAAGTGTATTACTATTTGCTTTCGGATTAAATGACATCTATCCCAGCGAAGGTTAATTTTTCTTTCTATGTTGATGACCTATCGCTATAAATTGCCGGTGCCAGGATGCCATTTCTTGAAAGGAAATTTCATCTAGCTATTGAGAATATTTCACAATTGGGTAATTCCCATGACTTCCATTTCTCACCCACCAAAACCTCAGCAGTACTATTTAAGAAAAAAGGGAGTCCATGAACTTGCCACCTTTCTTCCGCGAACTTTTCCTTATATGGTTCACCCATTCCTGCAGCTTCACAAGTCAAATTTCTAGGACTCATTCTAGATGATCACCTAACTACGCACAGCACATTAAACTCCTGAAAACGACTTGCATTCCGTTCTTTAAATATTACGGCATTTCGCCTCAAAATCTTGAGTACTGATCGCAAGTGCCTTCTACGTTTCCACACCGTCCTGACCCAATCGAGGTTGGACTATGGCTACGTAGTATATGGTCAGGCCTCCCCAACTCTACTACACCTGTTAAATCCCATCCAAAACGAGGCGATCTATATCTCCACTGGAGCCTTCCGATCGTTCCCCCGGGTGGTGAACATTGAAGTTGAATCCGATGTGATTCCACTCTCTCTTCGAAGAGAGTACATCATGGGCACAAGTTATCTTCGCTTTCAAACCACAATACCATCTACTCTAACACCTCTTCTGCAAGAGATACCTCAGAATCCTCCTTTCTGGCTATCTGAATACACAGTTTTTAACATCCTTAACTTCCTCAACATCCCTTTGCAAAAGGTGCTGCCGCTCTCTTATGATGAAGGGTATACACCTTGGCTATTCCCTGCTCCCACCCTTTGTCTGGTCTCTGATCTCTCTTTCCAAATCTAGCCACCCTGCTGCCTTGTTAATGGCATCATTCTTGTTTCATTCTGTAGTTCACGGTGGATTTACTCCAGTGTTTACGGACGGCTCTAAAACAGAGGACAGTGTGAGTGTGTTTGCTGTCTTTCCTGATCGCAACCTCTCTCATACCCTCCCTTCATGCTTCAAATTTTACAGCATAATTAAGGGATATAATGATTGCCCTTTCTCGAATTCTATTCCTTAAACAACATCACTCTTGTGTCCTTTATTCAGATAATCTCAGCGCCCTCCAGGCGATTAAAACCCCATATTCTAAAAACACAATAGTATCCGCTATACAACAATTTCTTTGGCTGTTCCACTCTCGTAAGAAAAAAATCTTACTATGTTGGACCCCCTCTCACTTAGGGGTAACTGGCAACGAAATCTCTGAAAGAGAGGCAATAATAGCGGCCTCTTCTTTCGGAGCTGTTCTAGGTACCTCTTGGATGCTATTCGACAAGGTCGCCCCTATCAACTGATTAACTTGCTCTCCTACAAGGCTTCCGGTCTTATTGGCAAGAGTGGTGGATGAGTGATCAGCAAAGCGAAACTTAAAAAAATAAAGCCGAACATTGGTGAGTCGTCTTCTTCTCACCGATGAAAGAGCTTGCAGGAGGTGATACTTGCACGCCTCCGCATTGGCCACATCAATATCACTCACAACCACTACATGTCACGAGATCCTCCTCCCATTTGCAAATTTTACCGTCGCCATACCTCGCAATCTGTTCACATATCTTCATTGATTGTCTTCAACTGGACCCCATTCGCCGTCATCATTTTCCTACTCTATGGTCCATAACACCTTCTAAAAGGTTATCCCATACCTTATCTGAATCCTCCCACTTTAATAGTAACTATTTTCTCTTATCTTGAACTGAATATTCTTCACAACATTTAATTTATGTAATATTAGACTAGTTATAATGTAAAGACATCTTTTATTTAGCTTTTCATTTGCTTTTGACTGAATATTCATTTCATCATCCAAATTGTCTTTCATGACATTTATAATACATATGAGTCAGGCCTAGCTATGGAGTTGATTATTATTTTATTCAACCCAGTTGGCCGCTTCCTTGTGGGCCATGGTGAATTCCTGTAAATAAACACTCTCTCTCTCTCCTCTCTCTCTCTCTCTCTCTCTCTCTCTCTCTCTCTCTATATATATATATATATATATATTATATATATATATATATATATATATATTATATATATATATATATAAAGTTTATTGTTTTATCCATAAAACTTAAATACAATTTATTCTATATATATTTATAAATATATATAATATATATATATATATATATATATATATATATATATATTATATATATATATATATATATATATATATATATATATATATATATGGGGAAATTCTCTTTAAGACCACAGTTGTATGAAAAAAAAAAAAAAAAGTTTTAGTATAATTTTATTTAAACAAAAATATACCTTTTTATGTATTGAATAAAAAAAACTTATTTTAATTTATAAAAATTTGATTTAATTAATAAAATAATTAAATGAAGCTTTTGGAATTATACGTCCGGCAAGGTTAATGCACCGGAGTCTTATTTTGGTATACTCATAGAGAATTCAGTTTTAATTCTGAGAGCATGGAGATACGTTGTGATTTATTTTAAAATACGATGTTATTGAATGAAATATCTGAAATATGTTCATATTTATGTATTTATTTTGTATTTATGAGTGTATAACACACACATAGGGCAAAAATATTATATATATAATATATATATATATATATTATATATATATATATATATATATATATATATATATATTATATATATATATATAAATAACCCGCGCTCATGATCGAGCAATTCACGCATGTAGACAGTGTCTGACACCTCCTGACCCCGTAGGCATTCCCCACGGTATGTTTCTCTTCAAGCACTTCTCATCCATGTTTAAATGCCAGTCAATACCCAATGCTGATTTAGTATTTATTATATACTTTTTTATTTTTATATTTTATTATATATTTTTATTATATATTATATATATATATATAATACTATATATATATACTCAACATATGTTAATATAAAATTGTTAGGTTGGGTTAGGGTTAGGTTATAGTAGGTTAGGTTAGGTTAGGTTAGGTTAGGTTAGGTTAAACTAGGAGGGTTGTTTTATAATATATATAATTATATATAACTATTATATATATATAATAAATAAAACCTAACCTAACTAACCTAACTATAACTAACCTACCCCTAACCTATACTTAAACCTAACCCTATAACCCAACCTAAACAAATTTATATTAAATGTTAAGTATATTACGTATATTATATTATATAATTTATATAATATATATTTATTATTATAATATTTATATTTGATACATTGGATAGGTTATTACTACATCATATACAATTTTAATTTAATAATATTATGCAATATTTTAATATATATTACTATTTATTTATGATATTTATTTACTTATATTATTATTGTAATATTTTATAGATTATATTTGTGGTCAATATGTTTGTCAGACTTTTATCTGCTTTATACTGCTAGATACTGAAACATTATCGTTACAGCGATCTCTGCCTCTACGTTAGGTGGTGGTGTTTCAACCAATATAATCACAGACTATAACCTACGGTGGCATTAATATAAGTACTATTCATATAGGGTATAAATTTCTAGCATAAAGGCTTTCCATTTAATATATATTATTTTAATAATATTAAATTTATTATATTAAATTTAGGAAATATTAATTTCTTATCCTATTAATGTCAATATATAATCATATATAATAATATAGTTATATTGTTAAATATTATATATATAATTATATATCTATTTAAAATATATCCTTATTTTTTTTTATTCTCCGGCTATAACTAATGTTAGGTGATCTTAAAGAGTAGAATAATATATTTTACCTCACATATTATATTATTATATATATTATTAATATAAATTTATATTTATATATATAGTATAATATATTATATATATATATATATATATTATATATATATTAGTATATATATATTAATATATATTATATATATTAATAAAATTATATTATTAATTATAATATATATATATATAGTATATGTCACTAAATATATGTACGTCCCTTTGATACCTTCCGCGCCTCCAATAGATGAGTCTTCCACTTACTGAGGTATCGTTTGTCTAGGGTTTGAACACATATCCAGAGTCGTTACTAGGTCTAATTGATCTTCTGGCGACTTCTGTCCTACCTGAATTCGCGTCGAGCACTTCAGCCTGTATGTATAGAATCTCTTCCTTTACTTTTCCATATTTTGTAATATTCTTTTGGTCCTCAAGAATAAGTGAAGTCTTCTCTAAGGTCCTATACTATTTACCTTTTCATCTTACTATCCTTCCAGTAAATCCATAAGTGTACGCAGAAGGTTTCGTAGTAATGAAATAATGAATAGTTATTCTAAACCTTTTAATCTTCACTAAGCTTAAGTAGTACACGTCAAGAGTCTTGATATATGAAGAGCGGCAAACAAGGAAATGAACAGGGTAAATAGACCAGGAATGAACTGCATTATATGCCATATGCCGCTTCTTTTATATCTTATCTCTTAAAAACGCTTACTTGTATTATGTTATATTAATATTTTTTATTACAATCTTTCTTAAATTATATTCAAATATAACTTACAATATTAATAAAATATTATTGCAAAAAACTCATAAAATTATTACCTAAATATTTTACAATCTAAAAAGTTATTGGAATTATTGAATGAATAAATTACTTATCCCAAGTCTTATAAAGTAATGGTAAATTACATAAATTATTTACGTAGTGATCCTTCACTAAATGTGACTAAAAGCATTCTAGTGGTGAAAATGCAGCTTAACTTCATTACTCTAAATTAATCTGATGATAATATCCCCTTATTTAAGATGAAGAAACGGAGATCCTGAGGATACTTCTTTCCTTCATCTCAACCCACAGATGAATTCTACGTAAGGTATTCCGCCCTTACATCTTCTCGTCTTGAAATTGCTTTGTGTCCTTTTATCTGAATTCGCATTTGATGTATATCTCACTTAAATACGTTCTTCAGTCTTATCGTTTTCGAAGTGCTTCACTTGATGCGTTGTAATGTGGTTCATCATTGATTGCTTCTACGAAGTGTTGAAGGATGGGCATGCGTATCCTCACTGTTGTAACGACATAGGTATATTCATGTCATGTGATGGAAGAAGCATAGCTCATACGAGTCGACGAATGATGTTCAATGCATGTTTGTTATTTTCAATCTTGGGTATCACCGTCATCTTCACTCAATTCTCTGTGTCTGCACTATAGGCGCGTATGTTACAGGAGGCGCGCAACTCATAGCTAAGTCGAAGTCTTCAATCTTATAGCGTAGTGATTCTGCAATCTCATTTTCCAAATTATCTGAACACTTTTCTCTCATGTCCAGCTTCCTTCGCGAATTCTTAAAGTCCGCTTGTTCATTCATTTTAGCTTTCAGGCTTTCAAAATCATCTCCATTTCCTTTCTCATCGTATTGGGTGCATGTGACAGAATTCTGTCAATATTTGCACTATTATTGTGCACTTTTCGAGTTTCCTCTTCTTTTGAGAAGATTAGTATTTCAAACCGCTTCCAATTAGGACATTCCAATTCACTGGACTGTTTTTTATCTCTTCTATCCTTCGTGTTGCATTCATTCCTATTTCCCGTTTTTTTTTATCCCCTTTCAAGATCTTCAAATTCTTCGAAATTAGATTTCTGTCAATTTTGCAGTCATCAGAGCATTTAGAAAGCTTGCTCTGCACTTTCTTTTTCAGCTCATTTACTCGCCAATGACTGAAGCACTTTCGAATAGATCTCTCTTTTCAGCTTCTTCTTTTAGACGCTAGTCCTTGGAGACTAGTCAACTAGTGAATCATTTGAAAGAATCAGTACTTATGAATTGTGCTCCTAGCAGAAGTTCCTCGAACTTTAGACAATGTCTGTTTTGGCTGTTTACTCTGCCTGAGATATCGTCAAACATCATCTTCTTTTAGGCAATGTAATCGATTAAGCCCGTTATATCCTAAGTCTTTCTTTCTTTCGTGGCGACAGTCGAATTGATCGTTATTCAGAAAATAAAGGGATGGAAGCTGCTCGTCGAACCTCTCGACGTTATCAGCTTTAAGTGTGTCCTTTTTACAATACTTGTACTGTCGGTGGTGGTCTTTACATCGACAGCCACATGTGGGCATGATGGTTACATGTGGTACGTATGGAGTCTGCATAAAGCCTACTGTGATCTTCATTAAATTCCGAACATCAAATCATAATTGTTCGATCACGGAGACTACTGATGCTTGTCGAATTAATATCTTGGTTCATTTTTCGGCGTTCCCTTAAATTTTTGAATGTCCGATCTAGCTCCCTCTGAGTAATCAGTGTACCGATATAGGAGTACAGGTCGTTTGACTCTATCATTGAGTCGTCTTGTCTTGTATTCTGAAGTCTCGATTCTTGTCCTGCTACTAGCACTATTCTTGTCTACTATGCAACTTCTCAAGTTACTTGCGGCCGACAAAGCGAATCACAGGTCAATAATGTTTGAATCACTTCGTTAATGTTAGTGTCTCTTATACCGTTTTAACGACAACAGTCTTCTTTCTGGTAATCGGTATCAAACTCTTCTGTCCATCATTTTCAAAAATTATCACGCGATCTTCTATTTTCGAAGGTTCGTCATCCCGTTAAATTCATTTAACTTCGTTCCTCAAGCTAGTCCGATTCTAGCTTTTGCTGCTCGACTGTGCAGTCCGGTGAATTTGCTCCCTTTATATTTCCTCGCGCGTGAGCGTCTCCTTGATTAAACTCACACTCGGCGTTTCTTCCGCGCCATTCCTCTTTCCTCGAAGTCTCAGATTCTTGTATAACTTCGACACCATTTTCTTGTACTTCTTCGAAATGTCGCTCGGCGGTGTCAACAAATCCTGGCTCGTACTTCATTGAATCTAAGGTCGTTCTTTTGCTAAATCGGGAACATGGAAAGTTCTCTCTTGATTTCCTTCCTTTTACTTCCAAGGTAGATTGCATATTTCCAGCAAGATTTCTCAGTTTTCTAGCTCATATGCCGCGTTCTTCTCTCTTAGTCGTTCCCTTCTCTTTTCAAGGCTTCTTCTTTTCGCCTCACGCCTCAGCAAGCTCTTTCTTCTGCCTAATGAATCCTGGCCGTCTTTCAAATACCCTTCAGACCATACTCCTTGAGCATAAACTTACATAACAGAGTTTATAAATCGCATTCTTTTCGTAAGTTTTTTTCAAAAGTTTATACAACGCCTTCTAGTCAGGACGGTGAAATTAGTTAGAAGTATCCAGTCAATATTTCGCTGAAACGTTTCTGTATCTACTGATCACGTCACAGAACAGCCCCAATTATGTTTTTCGCTTCTCTAACATTTCAGAAGCATTATCCCGGAACATGGCCGACCAATTATGTTTTGCGCTGTGCTCTACTTTCTAGAAGCCTATGCCGGACAGGCCCCCATTATGTCCAATATGTACGTCCTTGATACCTCCGCCGCCTCCAATAGATGAAGTGGTCCTTCCTTTCTGAGGTCGTTTGTCTAGGGTTGTGAGGCCACTTCCCAGGTCGTTATCTGTGCTTTGTTCTCTGGCGTACTTCTGATCTTCTGATTCCGTCTGAGCAGCCTTCAGTCCGTTGTATATGATCATTCCCTTAATTTCCTCTAGTTTGCCTCCTGATCTTCTTTTGGTCTCAAGAATAGTGAAGTCTTCTAAGGTGCACTTCACTATTCTTTTTTTTCTTCTTACTATCCTTCAGTAATCCTGAAAGTTGTACCAGGGAAGGCTTTCGTAGTAATGTAAATATGAATAAGTTATTCTAAACCTTTAATCTTCACTAAGTTAAGTAGTACACGTCAAGAGTCTTGATATGAAGAGCGGCAAACAAGGAATGAACAGGGAATGAACAGGGAATGAACCCCTATATGTATAATGCTCGCTCTTTTATATCATTATCTCTTAAAACGCTTACTTGTATATTGTTATAAATATTTTTTACAAATCTTTCTTAAAATTTTCAAAATTAATAACTTAATTATATAATAATTTAGGGCAAAGAACTCACGATTTTCAGGTGTGGTAATATATACAAGTATTTGGTATGTACTTGATAGAGTAATATTACTCCATTTCTTATAAAGATGTGTATAATACTAAATTTATTACGAAAAATAGTCCTCACTTAAAATAATATATAAAACATTCCTAGTGTGAAATGCATGCTTAACTTTTCATTCTATAATTCATCTGTGATAATATATATTATATATATATATTATATATATATATATATATTATTATATTATAGTATTATATATATATATATATTATATATATTATATATATATAATATATATATATGATATATATAATATATTTATATATATTATATATATTTATATATATGTATATATATTATAGTATAATATATATATATATATATTATATTATATATATACTAACTATATTATATATATATATATAATATATATTATATATATACGCGTAATAATTATATATATATATATATTATATATATATATATATATATTATATATTATATATTAATTATTATATATATATATATATATAAATATATATATATAGTATAATATATTATATAATATATATATATATATATATATATATATATATATATATATAGTTATTATATTATATTTATATATAGTATATATATATTATATTTCACCCGCCTCTCTCCCGCAAACTGGGGTAAGGTGCTATACATAACCGGAAACAGTAAAGTTAGTAGAAGAATATGTAAGTGCAAGTCGAAAGGAAAGCCCAGCCTTACGGCCCCCTTTATACCTTTTAGTGAAGAACTCATCACAAGTCAGAAAAATCCACCCTAGAGCTTTACGTGACTGCGCGATGGACCCTTCATATAATGACATCTCGTCAACTGTAGCGTTCATCCCTTGGACGCCAAGTGGGCCGCAACATAACCCCCTCAACAAAAATCGCGTCATTCACTACTAATAGCAGCCTTCTTCTCGCCCTCTGGCGAAAACCACATACTATCCTCCAGGCATTCCTTTACTTGACTCAGATCCACATTTTCTCGGTTCTCCCAGGTCTCCGGCTGATTCCCCAGCAACTCACGCACTAAATCATTTCGGCTTAACCAACCGACTAATCTATCCATCCTTTCCACATGACTAACCATCTCAATGTACTTTCATTTATTCTCTCATTTATTCTTTCTGTCTACAATCACACACTCGCCTAGATGCACTTTTTCTCAGTTCTGTCAATTTTCCCACATTCTAACACATCGCCTAAGATTGTCCATCTGAGACAGTCATGTACTTTAGATTCTGTACTCACTTATTCCAGACCATCAGTTTTTCTAACTACATTAACACAGTACACTACCCCACATGTAGACCATACGCACACTCAAGATTGGTCCTCTTACTTACTAACCAAAGAGTTTATCTTGTTCCACGCCACGCTTGCCTAGCGATTACAGCGAACTTTCGCTATGCACCTGCATCACCTTTTCCCTTTTAATCCAAGCATATATCTCTAAATATTTAAACTCAACACTTGTTTCAAATTCTCACCAATCCAACATAAAAACTTCCACACCGAATGATGTCGTCACTCACATCCATACCTTACTCTTATGCTTATCTTAGCGTATTACTTTCAAATCCCCCTTCCCTTTACACACTGCCGAAATCTCTCTACCTATCCCTCTTAATACTATCTTGCAAGAATTCGAACACACAAAACCAAATCATCCTCATATAATCCGTAACTAGTATATTATATCTGGATTCGTAGGCAGGATTTCAATTATACGGTGTTGCGAAGAAATTTGAGTGGAAATATATATATATAATATATGTATTTATATATATTATATTATATATTATATATATATATAATATTAATATAAATAATATATATATTATATTATATATATATTATATATTTAATATATATATTATATTATATATATAGTATATATATATGTATTAGTCATATATATTATATATTATAAATAAGTATTATTATATTAATTATTATTATATATATGGATATATATGTATTATTATTATATATTATATATATTATATTATATATTTATAATTATTTATATATAATATTATATATATATATATATATATATATATATAATATATATATATATATATATACTATATAAATATATATTATATAAGTATATATATATATTATATTATATATATAGTATTATTAATATTATATATTATTATATTTATATATATATATATCGGATCCAACCTTTTTCTATAAGCAAATCAACGCGTTTTGTGCAAATGTGTTTTACATCCGTCCCTTTAAGAAGTTCAAGATCCCCAGAATATTCATCTCGAAACAGT
>JABUQX010008474.1:27500-30000 GCA_015478945.1 Trachelipus rathkii
GGAAAAAAATTCCACAATCTGAACAGAATCCCACCTTTTCATCCGTTGTCATATGAAGTTTCCAAGACAACTTGTTGCTTATGCTCAGTCCAAGAATGTTTATGTTGTTCACAGGTGATACGTTAGAGCCGTCGAAGAAGATAGAAAAGTTGGGAGGTGTTTTTGAGGAGATGTGGAGAAATTGTTTTGAAGAGTTGAATTTCACAAGATTGAGGTGACGCCACCGAGAAATTACATTCATATCAGCAGGAATTGAACCGGATGGCTGAAGACAAATGTAGTAAAGCAATAATATTTCATAATCTTCTTCCATGTGCACTTTCTGGCATTTTCTAAAATAAATTTCTTACTTTACTTCTTCCTAATTTGCTCATTATTTTCATCCTACGGCAGAAATATTTTCTTACCTTCAGTTAATGGTAAATTCAAAGTTCAAACCTTTGTTTCTAATTCTACTTTAAACAATTCGGAAAACTATTCCTCAGCTTCCACTACCACCCAACTCTTCCATACACAAGATTTTAATTTCAGAATGTAGCCTCCACTCTTTCTGTTATTTTAACACTAAGAAAGAGTATGGCTCTGGTGGTATCCCTTTTGATGTTCTCAAAACTATCATTTTATCATAGGTAGAAGTCAATCAACTAGAACTAGATACCATTAGAAGATATATGCATTAACCAGATCCTTCTTATCTTTTATTAAGTTGTAAGAAAGGAAAATTTAAATTTCGAAGACCATTTTCCTTGCAATACTTCCGGTAACAAAAAAGACCATTATTAATAAAACGAAATTAAAATTTAACAGAATTCATTGTTAAATTTTTTGGTTCCAGTTAGCATAGGTACGTTACAATTTTCATAAAGTTAAATTTAAAATTTGTTCCAGTGGTCATGGAAATTTCTATCGATGCATATATAAACCAATACCGACTCAAATAAAAATCAAATAAGAATCACCAGATCATTAACCTTGGCAGAACACATTAAGTTCTACTTATAACAATAACACACTTATGATCTTCACTACGCCCATACAAACATCATTGAGAGATTCAACGAAAAATTATGGGAACCAAGTTTATATATTAAAATGCCAAAGACAATCATCAAATAGTTATCTTGTCTCATTGGACTAAGTGTGGGCTTCGTAGGCTTAGTGTTCAGAATTCTTCTCTCACATTGGTTAAGGAAACTGGTAAATGCTCCTCTGAAATCTTTAATCACTTATCACCTTATTTAAGGAGAGTTCGTGATAGGGATGAAAGACGCGGCGGGCGGGTTGCGGTGTGGTGCGGTGCGGTGCGGTGTGGTGTGGTGCGGTGCAGTGTGGTTCGGTACAGTATGTGGAGAGTTCATTTTGGTGCTGTATGTGTGCAGTGAGGCATACAATTTCAATGTCCTTGTGCGGTGTATTGAGAAAAAAAATGACTAGTTGTGCTGCGTGGAATTGTTGCACTAATTCCAGGTTCGGTGCCGTGCGGTGAAGAAAATTTCGGTCCTTGGCCAACCATGGTTCGTGCGTGATTTTTCCACGTCGTCTAATACTTTCCCCGTAAACCCATGACACCAACTTTGACCGCTATGCTCATTCTTACACCTACACTATTGGTAAAAGTCTAACGAATCTTTTTTCTTATATTTTCTCAACACCTTTCACTTACACGCTCCATAATAATAATAATAATAATAATAATAATAATAATAATAATAATAATAATAATAATAATAATAATAATAATAATAATAATAATAATAATAATAATAATAATAATAATAATAATAAATAAATAAATAAATAAATAAATAAGTAAATAAATAATTAAATAAATAGATAAATGTACTGATAGACAAATTCAGTGAAACTCTTTACATTATATATATATATATATATATATATATATATATATATATATATATATATATATATATATATATATATATATATATATATATATATATATATATATATATATATATATATAAATATATATATATATATATATATATATATATATATATATATATATATATATATATATATATATATATATATATATATATATATATATATATATATATATATATATATATATATAAAAATATATAGATACATACACATATATTAAAAAAAAAAAAAATAAGAGGTAAAAAAGGTTCGTATAATAATGAAAGGAATACATATGAATAAATATGTATTTATAATAATATATACATATACCATATAATAATAATATATGTATAGAATATGTACATATATATAATATATAATATATATATGTAATAATAATAATAATAATAATATAATATATATATAATATATATATAATAATAATAATAATAATAATATAATATATATAATAATAATATATAATAATATGTATATATATAATATATATAATATAATAATAATAATAATAATAATAATAATAATAATATATAATATAATAAATATATATATAATAATAATATATATAACTATATAATAATATATATGTAAA
>JABUQX010008475.1:0-2500 GCA_015478945.1 Trachelipus rathkii
TTCAGAGTCTTTCGTTCTTAAACTGTTTTTATACCAGACGAAAGAGCCAACTTGAAATGAGCGCATAGATATTACTCTGTTAAAGGGCAGAAGCTTTTCGAGTTGAGTTGAGCCATGCCAAATTGGCTTAAAAGTCATTTTCTTTCTTCATTTCCAAATTACGCTATTATTTTTTTATTCATGTCAGATCAACATCAAATTTTCAGGGCTTACTGGGCAAGATGCATCTTTTTTACTTACAGATAATTTTTTTGTATACTCAATAGAAAATTTTTTAAAAATTTCCCAAAAATTTTTTTTTGAAAGTTTGTTTAAAAAACAAATCCAGACCTAATGCAATGTATAAAGAAATTATCTAAGTAGAAATGCATCTCCCTGACTACATATGCCCGGAAAATTTCATCCACTTTGCTAGAATAGAAAAAAAATTATCACAATTTTTCATTTCAAAATCCAAAAAAAAGTGGGTTTGGAAATTGGACAACGCTGATCACAAAACTCAAAAAATCGAAAAAGTACTTCTGTACTTTTGTAGGTAATGGACCTATCTATGCATATTTCAAGTTTGAAGTCTTTTCTGAAAAATACTCCTGGTATGATGTTCAGGAAAGTCCACACACATGGTTGGAAAATTTGAAAATTCTGAAAGAATGACTACAGACACAGAAAAACACCGGAAAACAACGTTTTAGAGGGGAAAAAAAGTTACATTTTGGTGTTTATATAGTCAAAATCAGCTGAAAATTCCGAATTTTATGTCCATTTTTAAGTGGGGCTGAAAATGGGGCTCAGCTTCCGAGCCCAACATTGGATCTTGCCCTTCTCAACCAAAAAAATAGGGTTTGAAATTCGACCATTGTTGAGATCTGGTGTCAACAATCAAAATATTAATCTACCCATTTTGTGGGTAATGGACCCATCTATGTATAGTTCACGTTTGAAGTTATTTCGAAAAAAATTGTAGATTTTGAATCGATATTTTCAAAAAATCGATATTTTCAAAAAATCGATATTTTCTAAAAATCAATATTTTCAAAAAAATCGATATTTTCAAAAAATGCAAATACAAAAGAAATGACTACAGACACAGAAAACACTCGAAATCGACGTTTTAGAGTTCAGAAAAAGCTGCCGTTTACCTTTGTTAGATCAAAATTGGCTGAATATTAAGAATTTTATGTCCATTTCCGTTTTGGGGCTAAAATAGATTAGCCCCAAGCCAAAATTGGACCCTACTTTAACTTTACATCTCTTTTTCCCACAGTTAATACCTGCAGAATTTATATAAAAAAAACTGTCCTCCCCCTTCTAGGAAAACCACGACCTGTCAGTGGGACCCATCGAGAAAGGTCCTTAGGTTACACGGGCCTAACGGCTAAACCCGCTGGCTGGCCAGGCCTATCGCGGATACCGGATATGATAGTAAATACCAATAAATTCAATGCTGATAGCAATCATTACCTGTGATTTGAAACTGTACTGCAGTAAAAGTCGCTGTATTCGTCTAAAAGTGAGTAGATCAATTTTCCCTTTTTGATGGACATTTCTCTCATGTGTTCAACACCTCCATTTTTTTTAATCCAAGCCAAAACTTTTCCCAACACGTATACCCTGAAATCAAATGAAGGTATTGTAAATTTAATTTAATACAAACTTTTTTGAATTACTTTTGATATTTTCAGAAGTGTAATTTTTCTTAATAAAATTTGGATTCGTATTAGTTTATGCGATAAAGAAAATAGCTTATTTTAACTATTGTATTATAACTTGAAGAAAGCTTAAAAGTTACGTACGTGAATACTGGGAGAGTATTTAATAAAGATCCTGACTTGCTAGTAACTTCATAATCTAGAATGGAAGGACATTTTTCTGCTGCGTTACCAAGTAAATCATCCCTGACTATGACGACTGTAATCCCTGCTGCACCAATGTTTTTAGGGGCTCCAGCGTAAATCACGCCAAACTGTAAAAAAAAAATAATATATGGTAATAAATAAAAGTCTTTAACCATTTTATAGGCCTAAAAAATAGGCCTAAATTCCCAAAATTAAAAACAAAAGTTTTTTTTAATGCATTTGAGGTTTGAAATAAATACATCTTTTCTAACTAGTCGTAGATGCAATAAGATAATACGCTATTGAATTAAAAGGAATACCTAATTCAAAGTAAAAACACTTGTTGGGAAACCTAATTCTAAGTTAATCCTCTCAATTTTTAATATAGACTATATCCATACATATGTCATAGACTATGTATAGTTTATATATTTTATAATTTTAAACTAAAGGCTAAAGTGAGGGTACATTTTGAGAGGTATATTTTCAAAACTAGATGCACTATACAGACTAGATATACTATATATTATAATAAACTATGAACTATATATTAATTTAGCTATATTTAACTTAATTTTAAGTGTTCACCCATTAAACTTGAATGGGTAAATGAAGTTTGATAAATAAATTTTATAAAAGTTTCAAATAAAAGCCTCTTTGATCAT
>JABUQX010008475.1:5000-12500 GCA_015478945.1 Trachelipus rathkii
TTATTATTATTATTATTATTATTATTATTATTATTATTATTATTATTATTATTATTATTATTATTATTATTATTATTATTATTATTATTATTATCGTGGAACAAATGGATTATAGTTTTTCGTCTGTTGTAATATCTAGTGTTGTGTAAGTCTACTTCATGACTGGGTTTCCTTCTTAGTTTTTAAGTAGTTTTTTTTTCTTTTTTCCAAGGTTTATTCCATGACCACATCTTTTGTTTGACTTAAAATATAAGAAAAATCAGATCTTCTAGAGAGAACATATTTTCAAAAAAAAAAAAAAATGAGTACATTTGTAATTCAAATCAGTTTAGGGGGGGGGGGTAGGGGGAAGTGACCAAATAATGTAATTAAAATATGGTTTGCAGATCAGTTACAGGATGACTGGTGGTTTATGAACTAAGAAAATCGACTTAAAATAAAATTAGTTTTCGTGACCGCTCGGCTGACAGGGCAATCGCCTAGTTTTTGCGAATTGTTCGCACTTTTGTGTGTATGTATATGTGTAAGTGTGTATTTGTAGGTGTGTAGGTGTGTGTGTGTGTTATTAACTCTTAACAAAGTGTTGAATGCTTAAGCGTATATTTTTCATCATTTTTCATCATATTTGCATCATGTTAGGGAAATGTCTTAGTTTCTAACAAAAAATAGCAAAACTAATTCCAGAAGTTCAACATATTCTTCTTTATTGACATTTCTTACAATTCAAAACAACCATCAATGAACATGACTATTGAACTTCAATTTTTTAAAATAAGAAAAATATTACGCACAAATAACTTTATTATAATTTATCCGATTAGAGTACGGAAAAAGATAAAGTATGAAAATTGAACTTCAGCTCTCCCATGAACTTTCTTATCAACCATGTGTAAAACACGCCATGATTAGTCAAATTTACTTTTCCCTTATCAGCAGTATCATCACAAATATTTTGCTTAGTAAATATATTTTAATGTGAAAGAGCATTAGCAATCTATTAATAAAGTTGGGAAATTTTTAGAAAGAAGGGGGAGGGGCTTCCTACGACCGTTTTGAAATCAAGGATGAGAAACAATTAAGATAAATCCATGTGAAAAAGTTTTATCAAAATTTTTTTTTCACAAGATTTCATGATAACAACATTTGGTTAGTTTCGCCCTACTTGAGTTTTCGATGACTCTACTTGCCTTCTTATCAGTTCATATTTTTAATTATAATTTTGTTCGGTATTTTTGATCATTTATGTTTAATATTTGTACTTGTTACTCACTAAATTATTCACAATTTTTATACTCTTAAGAGTTGTACAGTATTTACATGAAAATGTATTTAATATATATATTTTTTGTATTTAGGAAATGCATTTATAAATAATCAATGAAACAGATCTTAAATTAATTTTTTTAGTACTTATGAGACAGTTATATCTTTTTTTGTCCAGATGCTGTGGTTCTCTATTTAAGAGATTTCAACTTACACCAATCTGAATGGTTGGAAGGAAGTCAAAAAATCATTCAATATTCTTAACAATGTGGAAGAGTTAATTAGGGAACATACACAAATTCCTGATTGCTCTAACAAATTCTTAAACAAATTTGACTTATGCTTCACCATTGCTACTTTGATTTAAAATACACCATTTTCATTCCTGATGATAATACTGACCACAATTTTGCAACTTTAATTATAATACTCTCCAACATCTTCACCCTGGCCTAAACATATTTTATGGCACATTAATAGAGCTAGTTGGGACATATTTCGTCGCTTCTACGCGAACTATCATTGCAATAAATTCTGATTTGACCCTTAGCATGCTTCGGAGTCTGACGAAAATGTGGTAGGCAATAACCGCTAAATGGATGAGTAGGTTCATCATTTCTTCTTCGCATCTTTTTCATCCCAAAATCCATGGTTTCATGATATCTGTTCTTGTGACCTTCTGGAAAGAAACTTGTCAAGCGTGTAAAGACGTTTTCTTATCACTTTTGTTAATTTTCATTCAGTTTGGAAGATATGTAAGTATATTATTCCAACGGGCTAAGCATACATACATTAAAAGAAAGTACGATACCTTGGTTCTCCTACTAATAAATTTTTTTTAGCCTCTTGCCCAAAATATATCCAACAATTCTGTAAATCTGCTTTCCCCACTTTTATTGGTTCTGAATGGATCAGCAGCTAACATCCTGCTGAAACGGCTAATCTACTCGGCCTCTAATTTTAATTTTCATTTTATTCCACTGGATGATTCGGGCATTCCTCCTCCTCCTACACCATGCCTCATAAAAGTGTTTCTGTTCTGTAACACGACGTTACCATCTTCGGTATTGATAGAATGTTTATTCTCATTGTAGGGAATCAGCTGAATACGGCAAAAGAATCTCTCTCTCTCATCTCTGCTCTCTCTCTCTCTCTCTCCTCTCTCTCTCTCTCTCTCTCTCTCTCTCTCTCTCTCTCTCAGTAAAAACGTTTGAAATTTTGCTTTTTGCTACACAGAAACCATGAAATAAAGAGAGCACGTAAAGTGTCTTTCGTAGTAATTACAATGAACTTAAATACAATCGATTATTTAGTATTTGGTATTAAATATATTAGTAAAAGGTATTTAGGCATTTGGTATTTAAATCATTTTCCCATACATTTAGTATTTACATACATTCTATGTATTTAGCGACAAACGTTGTACACTATTACCTTCAAGAAAAAAAAAAATCTAATCCTTTTTACTGATTTTCATAAAAAAACCGATAACGTTTATGTTTAGACTAGGTAACCGTTACGCCCCGCTAGGCTCGGTTCAATCTAGTTAAAAAGTAATACTTTGAAATTCAAAACCGTTGAACAAACTCTCCATATCAATAGGAAATGAAATTGAAAATTGAAATCAATGGATTTCTTTTAAATTATTAGGAACTTTAATTTCCACTATGGGTAAAAACCTTGTGGCATGATTATAACGACACCAATTTTTGTCGCATTTCCCCCTGTCTAAAAGGTTTAAAAAAAAAATCACTTTTACTAAAACGTCATAGTATATTCTTAAACATTTATCAATATGAACAATGTATTTTTAATTTAAAATAACCTTGATAGTTCATTTGCTATCTATTGAAATAACTACATCAACGAAATATAAGAAGAGAAAATATTGGTATATCTATTCTATTAGGCAGATAAGAACTGGTTAGGTAAGAATTAGCTAAGCGAGGTTAGGTTAGGTTGGGTTAGAATGAGGTTGTTAAATATATAGATTAGGTTAGGTTTGATTTTTTTCACATTATTTTACATCATATAGTAAATAAAATAGTAATATAGATAGTTTTGCCTCAAACCTTTGCTACTTATAATTTTATGTAAAAAAAAAAAAAAAAAATAATAATAATAATATAAAAAAAAAAATAAAAGTTTTAAACTTACAGGGGTTAGATTTTTTTTTTGTTATTTTTTATTTTAATAGAAATACGCATTATCAAATCGTAAACCCCTTTCCTTAAAGATTATATATATATAATTTTATATATAATATATATATATATATTATATATATATATATATTATATATATATTATAATATATATATATATATATATATATATATATATATATATATAATATATATATATATATATATATTATATATATAATATATTATTATAAAAATTTGAAGATACAAATGAATGGCAGAGCACAGAATATTTATTTAGCGGTGGTATCCGACCCCCCGCACCCACAGACAGTGGAAGTGGTGAATAATAAAATATTGCTCAACCCACAATAAGCCCTAAATAATAAGAAGAGGAGCATCTGCCAATTAGATTTAATTTCACATTATATATATATGATATATATTATATATATATATAATTATATATATATTATATAATATATAATTATATATATATATATATATATATATAATAATATATATATATAATATATATATATATATATATATATATATTATATATAATATATATATATATAATTTTATTTTCATTTCAGGATTTTTTTCTTCCTTACAGCACATTTCAAATTATTTCTTATAGTTTCAATGAAAATTGGTTTGGGGAGGGGGGTCAGTAATTATTGATAAGGACTTTTCATAGCCAAATGTTTTTAAATTTAAATTTGGGGGTCTTTTAATTTAAAGCTTTTTGTGGGGTTCTAAATGATTTTTATTCATTTTAGCTTCTCCTAATTTGCAACAGTATTTCTGATATTTTCGTAAGTTTCATTGAAGTCGCCGTGCCGCGCTTATAATTATAAGGATATATCTATCTATCTATCTATCTATCTATCTATCTATCTATATATCTATCTATCTATCTATCCGACCACATATCTATATTAGATAATATATAAAATCCTGCTGTGAATTAAATATCTATGTAATTATTAAAATTTTAATTCGCGAACTATCGAAAATGCGAAGAGGTTCCCGAAAAAAGTGGGGGCCCCCTTATTTCCCTTTATCCCCCTTTTATTTCCCTTAAAATGTCCCTAAAAAAATTAAATTTCCCCGGAAAAAAAAAAAATGGTTTTAAAAAAAAAAAAAAAAGATGTTATCTTTTTAATAATGATTTATAATATTCACAGACTTTTATCTTACTTATTTGTATTTTTATTCACCATTTATCGCTCGGATATTTCAACGGATATGTTTATTATTATGTTATCCCTTTTCTCCTTTTTCTCGCATTCTCCCTAATTAAGCGACGGTGCCAAAACAAGGTCAATTTATTCTATATATCTACTATAACCCTTCGTTTTTTATTCAAGTTGCTAAAATTAAGCAACGTTGCTAAAAACTTAAAATTTATGCTAGAAGTTCTTGGCCATAATTCCTAAGTTATCATTTACGTGATAAACTTTGGCAACAGTTGCCTAAAAGGAAGTCCAAATTTATTTTATAATTCTCCCCATAATTCCTTCATTAATCATTCAGTGGTTAAGATATAGCAATGTTACCAAAGAGATTAAATAAATTCTATAATTCTCCTAAATTTTTTTAATTCCATCATTCACGTGATTGAAATATAGCAACATTGCTAAAAAAAAATATAAATAACTAAAATAAGTCTTCCGTGTATTCTATAATCTCCCATATTTCCATCACTCATCATTCACATGACTAAAATTTAGCATCGTCAGTAATAATTTCCATCATTCATCATTCCACATATAAAGATAAAATAAAGTAAACTAGTAAATTCGCCCGGATCTATCAAGACCGACTACCACATGCCCTCCAAAATTCAAAATATCAGTGACTGTTTTTAAAAGAAAATCTACGCCTTGATTTGGCTACGTCGAATTGTAAGCAACATTGCTACTGGTTTAAGCCGTTTTCATTTTTGCACTTTGCTAAAAAAAAGTGCTTAAGTTTGCGTTCGTTTTAGTCAAACCGCGCAAAATCGTAAAAAAATGTTCACCAAACGTAAGGAATTTCCTTAATTCTGTAAGGTTGCTATTTTATACAGATTTTTATTCTATATTACACAGAATTAGGGAAATAACAGAAAACAAATATATAATTTCCTTAAATAACAGCATCCACTTTAAGAAGTTTTCGAACAAAAAACAATTTTCTAAAAAAAAAATACAAGGCATTTTTCTTAAAAAAATATTTGTGATTATAAAAATAAACTTTCGTTATATGACGAAGCCATATTATATTTGTTTTTATTCTTTGGCGGCAATAAAAACCATGCATTGGAAGGCCCGAGAATTATAACATTGGATTAAATCATTATAATTTTAATTATATCTATGCCAAGCAACATTCTTTTCTTCTATATTTCTTTAATTTGATCATTTTCATGACTTAAACAAAGCCTAAATTAAAGTTAATTGCGACATCCATTTTGCTGAAGAAAACTTTGGTACGTCATGCGAGATTTAATATTTTATTTATTTAATTGCAATTTTATAATTTAAATTTTTTAACTATTTATTTAATTGTAACGTTAATATTTAATTTTTTATATATATATATATATATATATATTATATATTATATTATATATATATATATAATACTATATATATAATTATATATATATATATAATATACTATATATATATTTTATATTATATATATATAGTAATATATAATATATATATATATATATATATATATTATATATATGTAATTATATTATATATATAATATATATATATATATTATATCTACTATTATATTATATATTATATATATATTATATATTATATATATATATATATATATATATATATATATATATATATATATCACACCTCTCTGGGTAGTCTTGTAGGCCCAGCAGCAAAATAGCTGACATCTTCTATAAGATTGATAAGATTGGACATTGTTTGTGGTTTGTTTGGTAGCTATTCAACAGGGGAACTATTATGAAGGTCGAGTGTTTACCTGAAGTGTGAGGTAGAGGTCTCGAACCCTGGGTTTATATAGTAAGTGATGTTGCACCGAGTCTGAGTTCTCGGGGGTTGACAATCTCACTTGGAAAAGTTAAGGAGGAGCAATTCTTATCTTTGTATTAACAAAGAGATACCGATTACTTTGGACTTGATAAGATGCGGGCGGCAAGTTTTTTTTTTTTTCTCTCTCTCCTCTCACACACACACACACACACACACACACACACACACACTTACCTCTCTCTCTCACACACACACACGTACTCTCTCAAACAAACTCTCACACACATGCTCTCGCATACACACGTATTCTATCACACAAACTATCACACATATTCTCTCTCTCTCTCTCTCTCTCTCTTCTCTCTCTCTCATTCTCTCTCTCTTCTCTCTCTTCTCTCTCTCTCTCTCTGCTCTCTCTCATCTCTCTCTCATTACCACATACACACGTACTCTCACACACGCTCTTCTTTCTCTCTTCTCTCACACGCACACATGCTCTCTCATACATACTTGTACACGAAAACATACTCGCTCTCAAGTACATGCTCTCTCACAGCACACACATACACTCTCACACATAACTCTCTCTCCTCTCCTCTCTCTCGTCTCCCTCTCTCTCTCTCTCTTCTGCTCTCTATATATATATTATATATTATATATATATATATATATATATATATATTATATATAATATATATATATATATATATATATATATATATATATATCTCTATATATTATATATATTATATATATATATATATATATATATATATATATATATCGTTGGGGAATTTGGAAAAACCGAAACCAGTTACTAGGCTAAGCATCAAAAATTGCCGCTTTAACATGAGGATGACTTAACTTTTCTAGCATATTGGCGTCAAAGGTGTGTATATACTATATAAAACCTCACATTCGTCATGGTGTGGTAATGCACTTACACATAAGTCATTAAACTTACACACCACTTAATATAGTCAACACATGCAATATAAGAGTTTCGCCACATACAAATTTTATCTCAAGGTCCTGGGGCAAGGGTTGGAAGAACACGACGCATTTTCAGCACCGCGA
>JABUQX010008475.1:20000-22500 GCA_015478945.1 Trachelipus rathkii
AAGGAGGAAACCCAAAGGAGGAGAGCTTGGAGAGCAGTGACGCGTGCTATACCCGGTGCAAATGCTTTGGATTATGTCAAGGCGCTACCAACGCAAGTCTCTCCGTAATTCCTAAAGAGCGTGAAAAACCATAAATCGGTAAATAGGAAAGATTATATATGGGTGGGAAAGTAACTTTCAACTGTTTGATTCGGCCAGGAAATTCACCAGACCTCAATCCAATTGAAAATAATTGGCAAATAATAAAAAGAAAGCTTTCTGAACACAAGTGTTCCTCTCTCAATGATTTGAGGCAATTTATTTACCTTTTAATTTCTGAAATTTTCGTTGCTTCAGAATCTACTTCATCTCCAAGACATTTTCTCTTCCTTCTCAATTTCAGATTGTAAAACGTTCTTCAGATTTGTTCTCTTCTCTTCCCTTTACATTCTTCTTCTGGTTTCTTCTCTTTCCTGCTGTTTTTTATGCGACGTGACAGAACTATATATATATATATATATATATATATATATATATATATATATATATATATATATATATATATATATATATATATATATATATATATATATTATATTTATAGATTCTATATATATATATATATATTATAAATAGTATAAATTAATATATATATATAATATATAATATATAATATATAAAATATAATATTATATATATATATATATAGTATATATATATTATATATATATATATATATATTATATATATATATTATATATTATATATATATATATATATATATATATATATACTATATATATATCCGTTCAGCGAATCGATACATCGATAGCATTAGTATTTTACGATTATTATCAACGATCCGATATATTATTTTGAGAGGTTAGAGCAGGGTTGGGCGAACCTTTTACATACCATGCGTATGCGTTTTCACATGCGAGTTCAGATGCGCCATACAACTCGAGTACCATGTCTACCTTTTAAAAAAGTATGTCAATAGACATAATTAACATTTTTAAACCATTTAATTATTGGTTGTAAAGCGATATCTGATAAAGCTCCTAAATATTACTTATCATTAGTGAGACTTTTGAGCCTGTTTGGATTTCGCTAGTCTTTCAATGTTTGGTGATAAATTTGTTGCTAAGAGCAACAGAGAATTCTTCAAATTTGAATCAGTCATTCGAGACCTCGTTCTGCTTTTACTCAATTTCACGGATACAAATGTTTGTTCACGTCTGTATGTCGTTCCGAAACGAAATTATATATAATTTTTGGCAAATTTTTATAGTTCTGGGAAATGTTCACACGGTAATGAACGCCAGAAATTAATCATGTCAAAAGAATTTCGGTCTGAGAAAAGCTCATCAAATTTCATTTTTAATAATGAATTTGTTTTTAAATCAATAAGTTCTATTTGTGTGTTACTAGGCATCTTTGCTACGTTTTGTACACCAAGTGAAAATGAATTTATAAATGCGAGCATGGAGTTTTATTCTTTAACAAAATTATGAAAACGACTTAAAAATGACTCTTGCAATAACTTGATCTTTACAATATATTTGGTCAGCAGCACATTCACTCTGCTCTTTCAAGTGTGGAAATTGGCTCAACTTGTAATCATCCAATGCGCCACCTTTGGCGCATGAGCCGCGGGTTGGCCATCCCTGCGTTAGGGCCTAAGATCGCAGTAGCGTTAGGAAGGTTATGATAATAAGTTTTATTAAGGATAGTTAGATTAAATATTTTAAATCCTTAATCTTAATATAATTAACAAAACTTATCATAACCTTCCAAACGCTACCGCAGTCCTAGGCCATATTCCTAGCGAAAAATCGATAATTGTAAAAAAAATTGATCGAAAAAATATCGATGTATCGTCTGACTGAGCTGAAATGGATCTTTTTAATTATCTGGAGGGATGTAGCCAAAGTCAAAAAATGAAGGCAATCTAACGGAATCGAACACAAAAATTCATTTTTCAACTTCGCAGCGAATTTATCTAAAAGCAAATTTAACACACACACACAAATATATATATATATATATATATATTATATATGTCTATATCTGTATATATATATTATATATATTATCTATATATATATATATATATATATATATTAATATATATATATATATTATATTATATATATAGTATATATATATATATATATATATATATATAATATATATATAGTTGATATATATATATATTATATATATTATATATATATATATATATATTATATATATATATATATATATATATATATATATATATATATAGTATATATATATATATATATCCGTCAGTTTTTTTTTTTTTTGTTTTTTTTTTTAAATATATTGCTACTATATGATACCAACAATGAATTTCAGTGGTAACGGACATGATTCAAAAGTTCAAAATATTTTAAATAATTTTTTAAAAATCACATTTATGTTAAATTTGTTTTAAAAATGAATATCTCGAAAAGTACGAAACTTAAGAAAAACCATTTACATATTTGGAATCAGC
>JABUQX010008475.1:30000-32500 GCA_015478945.1 Trachelipus rathkii
ATATAAAATATAAATATATATAATATAATTATATATATTATATAGTATTATATATATATATTATATATATATATTATATATATATATATATATATTATTATATATTATATATATAAATATATATATATATATATATATATATATATAGATATATATGTATATTATATTATACATATATATATATATATATTATATATAATTATATAATATTTATATATATATATATATATAATATATATATTATATATAAATAATATATATATATATATATATATAAATATATAAATATATATATTATATATATAATATATATTATATATATATATATTATATATTATTATATATATACTATATAATATATATAATTATATATATATATATATATATATATATATATATATTATATATAAATAATCTATATAAATAGATACATATTCACACATCTACATATACTCATTTAATTTATAATTTTATATATATATATATATATAATATATATATATATTATATATATATATATATATATATATATATATATATATATATTATATATATATATATATATATATATGGAAGGAGGCTTTAAAGATAGGGAGATTAAATACAGGATGAATTATAGAAGAAGGCAGGGCAGAGTTCCACAGAATTCATGAGAAGGTATGGCACCCTTGAGCTACGAGGGCGACGCATTGGTAGAGGAATGCGAGAGGTCAACTCCCTCGAGCACTGCCGTTGTAGTGCCTATAGAAAGGGATAGTGCCCGTCACGTCGCAGGGATAGTGTCAAGGGGGTTTAAAATTATTAGTCTTTTATTAATCTTCCAGCCTTAGACTAACTCAACCCTATCCAAAAAAGGGGAACCGGAGTCCCTCCAGTACTCCAGTACAGTAATCCATACAAAGATAAGACCCTTATAAAATTGGAGTAACTGTTCGGAGAAATAAAACTCCCGCAACCTGAACAAAACTTATAAGACTTTTAAGGCCACCTTAGCAACTATTGTGATATCAGATTTATAAAATAGTTTGTTGTTTATGTTCAGACCAAGAATGTTTGTTTATGTTGTCCACATGTGAGACAACAGAGCTTGAACGAGTAGGGACTCATTTCTCATTAAAGAAACATGGGGGGGGTCTTCAACTTCTAATGATGTATCAGCTGGCATTCCCAGAGGGGAAGCAGCATATGGAGTAAATGAATGAGAACGACTTTGACAGGGGACACCTTGTGGGATTGCCCTAACCGTTTGGGCACCTGGGGTGTTAGGGTCATACCAATCGACGAATCGCTGAGGTTGTGCAAAGGACCCTCAGGTGTAGGAGAAGGAAGAAGAGCGGAAGTACCAGCTGCTCTAGAAGTAGGAGGAACCGAGGTCAGGCTGGGAACCCGATGGATGGTAATTGTTGTTGATGTTGATGTTATTATACTCCATTTGATCAAATAAAGTTTTTTCTTTAATAGGACTTTTCCATAAAAAATTTAAACCACAAACTTCGTCTCCATGAATGAACAGGGATAACAATAAAACAAATGACCATAAAAATAAGTAACATGATGGAATGGAAAGGCGTACATTTCATAAGGAAGGGTAATCCTTCTCCCCACAACAGGTTACAGGCCAGAGACCCACAACAACCTCCCGGACCCCATCAGTAGGTTCCCAGCTAAAAAATTCGTAGTTCCAGTAAGGTTTTAAAGATTAAAATTATCTTAAAAACCTACTGGAAATCTGGACTTTTTTGCTGGTGTAGGCTGTGAATGTGACCTCTTGAAGATCCCCCCGGAACTCTACGCCGGTTTATACCCCGTGTACCACACGGCACCTTATATCCTCACGTAGAGCCCGAAATTATACACCAAAGTGCAGAACAGCCTCCTCAGTGGTTAGCCAAGGCTCAGGTTCCCTACAATTGGCAGCCCGGTCTAAGGAGAGTTAAAGGACCGGTTTTTCTTCTGTATACTCATCCACGGGGAAAAAGTGTGAGGTGAGCTGAAGACCCATGCGAAAAGAGACAAAGGATAGCCAAAAGGGATTGTAAACGGAAAAAAAAGGGAGGACAACCTACGTACAAGTATTTAAAGGGACTAACGGGTGACAGAAAAAAAGAAAAAAAAGTAGAGAACGGGGGGAGGAGGATTAGTAATGAAAGATATAAATAATTCGAAAGATTGAAAGAAGAAAAAAGATTAAAAGCATTCGTATGTGACAATGCACATACTTAGCGCTAGGGTCCGGAGGGACGCGCAAAATCCCTCAAGCATTGGTTCTTGTCACTATGCCATGTTCCAGACTATTCACCAGAGTATAACCACCGCATCAAGAATCAATATCCCCTTACGGATATATATATATACTATATATTATATAAAATATATAAAAAAAAAAAACAAAATATATATTATATATATATATATATATATATATATATATATATATATATATATATATATATGTGATTGTATTGAATATATATTGATAATATAATATATATATATATAT
>JABUQX010008475.1:40000-42500 GCA_015478945.1 Trachelipus rathkii
GTAGTTGAGGGTGTCCGATCGCCGTCTTGCGAAAAACCCTAGGGTGGATTTTTCTGAACACGAAGAGTTTCTCAACTAAGGGGCAGGTTAAATTCTGACTTTTTTCCCGGGGGGGGGGGGATTTACACTATAACTGGGGAGGAGTGATAATATATATATCTATATATATTATATATATAATATATATATATATAATATATTATATATATATATATATACTATATATATATATATATATTATTAATATTTATATATTATATATATGAAATTATTACTCACATTTTAAACAAGATGAATGCTTCTTGTCTTTTTGGATGCATAGTGTTGACCACTTGATAAATAAATTCGTCTACTGGCTCTTCATCGCCTTCAATGGACACTTTTACACAGGAATGTACCAAGTTTCTGTCCCATTACGATTCCTGATTTTGTCATTATCCTATCATTGGTGTTGAAAGATCGTTCCACACTGGCAGTTGAAATAGGTACACACATTATACATTCAGCAATTTTTTTAGGATTTGACATCTAATATCGGCTGTTATAATATAAACGAAGCAACATCTGTACTAGTATGGTTTAATTTATCGAGGGCAACATATGTGAAAGATTTAAAATCTGACAAAGCGACATCAATTTCATTCAAACAGATGGCAAAGTTCTTTACATTCATTTTCATTCATTTGAACAAACTGTTTCGAGATTACAAAATATGCATGTAGCTGTATTAACCTTACAGCTTATCATTAAATCTTTGTTTCATTTCGTTTACTACTTCTTCTACAAATCCTATTGCAATTTTTAAACAATTTTTTTTTTGGTATCAGTAAAATTTACTTGTTTAAATTCTGAAACATAATTATCAGGGCTTTTAATTTTCATATGTAGTTCATTATCTTCATTTTCAATAACACATAACTTGATGTTTGTTTCTAAATGACCAACTGTTCCAGAAATAAGCTGGAGAAGAGATGAAAGTTTCAGAGCTTCTTTTTGGAAAACCTTGATTAAATTTGACAAGGTACTCGTCGTTACATCTAAAATAGTCAAACTACTATAAAACTTATATTGGACATTTCTATAAGACACAACCAGATAACTCCTTCTATCCATCCTTGTAAATGTGTTCACATGCCAAGATTGATTTAAAACATAAAAACACAGCATGTACCGTAATATAATTGGTAAGCTGACGTTCGTCTGCAGCCTCTGGAATCTTTAAGTCAGGCTCTTCTAATGATTTTTGAATTTCATGTAAATCTTTTCTTTTAAAAGAACAATGAAAAAGTTTGTAAATATCTTTAACAACATGTAAAGACCTCTTAATCATTGGAAACTTTTTTTTTTTAAATTAGTGACAGCAAGCGGTAAAACGTGGACTTTACAATGAATGTAGTGAATTTTATAGCGTTTTATTTCCGAAACCCGTCTGCGTACCCCTTTATTCTACCACACGAATTCGCAGCACCGTCAAAAGAAGATGATACTAATTTCTTATAAAGTTTTCGTTTTTATAATGCATCATTCATAGCAAAAATTTTGACTGGGCGTCAGTTTTTTCTAATTCAACCATACATTAAAAAAAAACCTTCCTCTTACTTCGCAAACTGGAGCTTTGACAACATAGCGAACTAACAGTGACAATTCACTGTGATTATTTATGTTCTTGGATTCATCTGCCATTTCAGAGAAATATTTGCCAAAAAGTAAATATTCGTCTTGTTGGTCCAAGACTTCATCAATAGAAAGCAATAACCAGGAAGCAGTTAAATTACTAATGTATGGCCACCTCTCACTTTGGTTTAATCCAGTCCTCAAGAGGTTTGTTGTTTTTTACTAAAATCATATTTGGTGGTATGAGGTATTTCTTCTTTAGGTAAAAAATATACGCTTCTAGCTAACGTTGAAAAAGCTTCTCTGTTAACATTTTTCTCACTTTCACTGTTGAATAAATAGTGTTTGAACAGGAGCTCTTAAGCCCTGCAATCTAGCATTTTCCATTGAACGTTTTTCCAGTTTTCCTAAACATCCGGTAGCTTTTCTAAAATTATTAAAAGTCATTGATATAAAAACTTCTATATCATTTTTTAAATGCACTTCACACAGTTTACAAAATACAGCACCCCTAGTACAAACAAAGCAGAATCACTTTCATTTAGTTTCCTGCTACTTTTGATATATAATTTCGAGCGTTTTTGAGCCAGGAACTATAGATTCACTTACCACACCTTGCGATTCTTCTTCATCATTATGACCGATTGCTATAAATGTACTTTGTGTTGGCTTTTCAGTGCATCTTTTCTTATCGAAAAATTCATGCAATTTCTGCTGCCTTGCTATTTTATCCAATGTACATAGCTAGCTTACAAAGTTACAGCACTTTTAGCAATACAGATTTCACGTAAGCTTACACACACATACACACACACAATATAAGATAAACTTCAAATATAAAAAAAAAAAAAGAGCACAACCCATACGATGTCAATAAGTATTTTTT
>JABUQX010008475.1:45000-47500 GCA_015478945.1 Trachelipus rathkii
CTATTCTATTTCTAAACAAGCTTCCTAGAAGTTGAGTGTCTGAGGTGCTTTCAAAATTTCTTCACACCACCTTATTTGCTTTCTCTTCGTAAGGGCACTGTCCATCCATGTGTGGAGTATGTCTGAATGCCTGAAAAATCTGGTGGGGTCCACTCGCACAACTATACTTGAAAGGTGAATGTAGGGTTTCCGTTGCATCAAGTCTTTCGCTCGCACTAACTCTCTCTCTAATTTCTTACTGCACATTGAATCGTTTCGTCACTTTCCTCGTACTATGGCTATTACAACGGACACTGATCTGCTGAACTCTCTCTCTCTATTATAACGGACACTGCTCTTCTGAACTCTCTCCTCTCTCTCTTTTATTCAACGAAAACTGCTCTTCTGAACTCTTTCTCTCTATTATAACGGACACTGCTCTTCTGAACTCTCTCTCTCTCTATTGCAACGGAAACTGCTCTTCTGAACTCTCTCTCTATTATAATGGACACTGCTCTTCTAAACTCTCTCTCTCTCTATTATAACGGACACTGCTCTTTCTGAACTCTCTCTTCTCTCTCTCTCTTACAACGGACACTGCTCTTCTGAACTCTCTCTCTTTATTACAACGGACACTGCTCTTCTGAACTCTCTCTCTCTATTACAACGGACACTGCTCTTCTGAACTCTCTCTATTACTACGGACACTTTTCCTCTTCTGAACTCTCTCTCTCTATTACAACGGGACATTGCTCTTCTGAACTCTCTCTCTCTATACAACGGACACTGCTCTTCTGAACTCTCTCTCTCCCTCTCTATTATAACAGACACTGCTCTTCTGACCATCCAGTCGTTTGCCATTTCCATTGAGAGGAACCCTTGCTACACGACTTTCTACATGGTCTCATAATTTCTCTTTCCAAATTTCTGACCTCAGACCTAACCGCCATTCTCATTCTTACTTATACTCAACTGGTAAAGTCTGGAAAATAATCACTATCTATTCTCCCAGCTTCCTTTGATACTCTCGAATCCCGTGCGCCGGAAATGTCAGCCTTTTATTTGACCCCCTTTTCTTGACTCTTCCCAACTGTGGTGGAATTTGCTAATCCTGATCTTGATGTTTCCAGTATACTGACAGTTCTTGGCTACTATTTAGCAGTTCACTTCTGCAGTTGTTCTAATTTCATTTCTCTAGCTTCGATATTGTCAGCTCCTAGCTCTTTGACAGGCCTTTCTCCATTTCTATTGTTTGACTCTAATAATAATAATAATAATAATAATAATAATAATAATAATAATCATATCTGCTAATTTTGCTTGAAATTTTATTCAACTAGTTTATTTTTCTGTTCTTTTTTATTCCCAGCATATATCACACTCCATCTTGGGTTTAAAACTCTCGCAACCATATGTTATTATTGCATGTAACGCGTGGACATAGTTTAAAAAAAAACTTTCTTTTTATAGCATAGAGGAAATCTATCCTGGACACTGATATTTCATTTGTCTGGTTTTCAATTTGAAGAAATAATTACCCATGATAAGTGAATTCAACTACTTGCTCTAAGATGCAGTCGTTGACCAAACCAATTTGTACTTACTGAAAACATTGTTTTGGTTTTGACTATTTTCGTAATTTCATATTTTCTTCGCCAGTATATATATATATTATATATATAATATATATATATATATTATATATATATATATATATATATATAAATATATATATTATATATTATACTATATATAATATATATATATATATATATATACGGTATATATATATATATATATATATAATTATAATATATATAATATATATATAATATATATAATATATATATATATATATATAAAGTTATATTATATATATATAGTATATATATATCTATTTACCTTAAGCTTGTTTCTAACAGTATATATATTTATATATATATATTATTATATATAGGAAAATGATTTACTTTTAAGTTTGTTTTTTTTATAAAAGTAATTTTATCTGTTTGGTTTTATGTTGTTGTTTTTTTTTTGTATTTATTTATATATTTTTTCATTATTTCAACTCAACTTATTTTTATAGCAGATTAGAACGTTTATGCCAGATCTGTTTATCGGTGTATGATATTTCATTCATTATACGGATCAGTTTTATTTTTTATCCAAATTGATTTTTTATGAAATTGGAAATGAGGCTACGGAAGTTTTTTCTTACTCAACAAGATTATATATATATAATTATATAATATATATATATTATATAAATATATATATATATATATATATATATATATATATATATATATATATATATATATTAATAATAGAGATATATATTATATATATATGTATATATTCAATATAATGAACAAGTAAGAAATGTTTTGTGATGGTACTAAGGAGGAGGCTATTTAAAATAAGTAATTTAAGCGTACTTCTTTTTTATCTTCCCAAAAATGTTTAGAAAAGAAATTTAAGTTTTTATAGAAATGGTTTTGTGCATATTTTTCTTGTCAGA
>JABUQX010008475.1:52500-125600 GCA_015478945.1 Trachelipus rathkii
AGCTGAATCTTACATGACTGTTGTTATTATATTTAGCTCAATCTTACATGACTGGTTAAGTATTTAGCTCAATTTTACATGAATGTTGTTATTATATTTAGCTCAATCTTACGTCTGTTGTCATCATATTTAGCTCAATCTTACATGACTGTTGTCATTATATTTAGCTCAATCTTACATGACTGTTATCATTATATTTAGTTCAATCTTACATGATTGTTGTCATCATATTTAGCTCAATCTTACATGACTGTTGTTATCATATTTAGCTCAATCTTGCATGACTGTTGTCATTAAATTTAGCCCAATTTTACATGACTCTTGTCACTATATTTAGCTCACTTTTAAATGACTGTTGTTATTGTATTTAGCTCAATCTTACATTACTATTGTTATTATATGTAGCTCTTTCTTCTAAATGTAACTCTGTCATTTACCTGTACAAAACCAGAGCCAATATTTCTCACCAAAAATGATGAGTGATAATTCTGAGGAATATAATTGTCTTGACGCGAATCAGTTAAAGGCTTTGTCCAAGTTGCTGAATGCAGTTTTTATATGGACTGTTAAAGAACAATTTTGGTGGGAATTTTCGACTCTCGGATAAACAAATCCGGATTGTTATATTTGGATTTTAAAAATATTTTTATTTTTAAAATTTTTTTTGTCAACCTAAATCTCCTAAGGTCACCAGAGCTGTCATTATTATTATTATTATTATATTATTATTATTATTATTATTATTATTAGATTATTATTATTATTATTATTTTATTATTATTATTATTATTATTATTTATTATTATTATTATTATTATTATTATTATTATTATTATTATTATTCTAAGATTGCTGAATTAAGTTTTGCTAAGTGCACTGTTAGGAAGCACTTTTTATGATGGCAGCCTCCTTGTTGGACAACAAAGGATGACATATTTTTTTTTTTTTAAAAACATTTTTTTTTGTTAACATTAATTATACAAGGTCAGCATAATTATATTTAACATGGAGCTTTTAAAGCATTCGACTAATTAAAAAGCCCTTCGTGATAGTTTTATTTTAGATATTTATATAATGTAAATAAAAATTGTTTAAGATGTTTAATAATATCATTGTTGAAATGAATCATAAAAAACGTGGTTGTGAATATTCAACCTAACATTTCATTAGCAATGTTTAAATTTAGTGTCACATTTCCACATCTCTCCCATAATACTATAGAAATATATATAAAAAATAAAGAAATTATCTAACAAAGAAGTTTGATAATTATTTCTTACAATATCTTTTCGATTAATCAGGATTTATGCTTACTTTGTAAATTGTTTTCAATACCCTCATATAAATGCAGCAATGTTAACATACAGATTTGAAAAATGGGATGACATTGATATTTGTATGCTGCATATTACGGCATTTTAAACTGAATTGAGAATCTTTGAATTGTCCGTTAATAGTATTCAGATTTGAGGACAAGGCCTAAAAAGGTACTTTGGTACTTATAGTACATCAAGACATTTAAGAATAGCCTATACTATTACAAACAGATACCGAACATGTGTTTATTATCTCATATATATATATATATATATATATATTATATATATATATATATATATATATATATATATATATAGTATACAAAGTTTAGAACAAGTAAGGCGTTTGAAAGAGTTTGCGGTACTCAAAGTAAAAATTAGAGGCATAATCACAAGGTAACCAACATGTACAGTTGGAATTCTGGGCGCCATTTTGTTTTAATCGGAATGGTTCCAGTATTTTTTCATAAGGTATGCTTATTGATTAAAAAAAAGCAGATTTCGTATTATACTTTAAAATAGAAGAGATTACAGAGGGAAGAGGACTAATATAATAGATAAATACAATCTTCCATAGTATGTAGAGCTATATATACATATAATAGGCCATTATATACAAATATATATATATAAAACGCCTAAACTACTTAAGCTAGATAAGGTACCTGATGAAAATGAAGATACAAAGTCCATTGGTTATTATAATAACATCAATGTTAGCTTCTTCAGTATGTTGTTAATGAAGTTCTTCGTGCACGGTTTTAATGAGTGCCATTCAGAGTTTAAAATTAAGTATAAAAAATGAAGAGACATATATAATAATTAATACATTCACAAAAAACGAGGCGTTACTACTATAAATTTTCAAAAAAAAGGATATTGATATAGATTTAAGACCATCGATATTATAGAAAATCAATAAACAATCGATACAGTAAATCGATACAGTATACATTTAACAATATCGATATTACAGAATATTAATCAATAGTTGTTTAACATTCAAATATTTGAAACGAATATCGATATAGATTTAATATATCGAATTTACAGAATATTAAATAAATAATTGTGAACATCTTTTAATTAATAAATATTGATAAAAATTTTTGTATAATAATTCTGATTGAGGAATGCCATATCGAGCTTCACTACTTATAAATGACCAAGTAATAAAATCAGTGGCGACCACTACACTGGGGGGGGGGGATATTTCCCCGGGGGTTTATCCCTCACTAACTGGCCTTGGTCTTTTGAGGTTTTGCAAATATAAAATAATTAAAATACATGACTTTAATACCGATATAAAAACAGAAACTAAGATTTAGGAACTTTTATCTAATATTATCTAAAATAATATTATATTTATAATATTATCTAAAATAATATTATAATATTAATTATAATATTATCTAAAATAATTAACTAATTAGTTTTACAACCACAATTCAAGAAAGTAAATTGAAATAAATTTGATATAAAAAATCTACATTAAAAATATATATATATATATAATATATATATAATAATATATATATATATATAATATATATATATATATATATATATATATATATAATATATATATATATATTATATAATATTATATATATATATATATAGGTTTCGAATTAGGTCTATGCCACTGATTACTAAACAGGTGTCAATAATGAAACTAACAGAACAACAACAACAGCAATAATAATAATAATAATAATAATAATAATAATAATAATAATAATAATAATAATAATAATAATAATAATAATAATAATTGATTTATTTCTGAAGTGGAAGAGCTATTTAGAGTTTTCTTTTAGTAAACTTACATATCATGCTTATATAAATAATATTTTTTTTATATTGATACTATTTAACACTGATATATATATATAATATTTATATATATATATATATATATATATATATATATATATATATATATATATATTATATATATATATATATAATATATATTATGCATGCGAACGAGATTGGACAGAAACAGGAAGTTTTGAAGTTTTAAGACTAATAAGCAGATATATTATATATATATATATATATATATATATTATATAGATTATAGTATAAATATTATATATATAATATATATATATATATATAATATATATATATATATTTTTATATATTTAATATATATATATATATATATTATAATATATATATATAATATATATATATATTTAAGATATAACAGAATATATATATATATATAATATAATTAGTAATTACGATGACTGGCATTTTTAAAGGTTATATTTATATTAACTCTTGTATATGAAGAAAAATGAAGTCACCATTGTCTTTTGTGGGTTCGTGGTTATTATGGGAGGGGGGGGGGTTGAACACAAAAAAAAAAAGCAGAGAGAGAGAGTTTAATTTAATGTTTTCAAAACTTGGAAATTTAGTGCAGAATTTTTTTAAAATCTTTTTACTATCTGCAGCAAAAAAAAAAAAAAAAAAAAAAAAAAAAAAAAAAAAATTTGAAAAATTCTTTTATGATATATCAATTTGTTGAGTTTCAGAAAGGATATTTCAAGTTGATAAGGTTCTCAAAGGATAAATTTGAAATGTTTATGTCAAATTTTAATTTTAGGGGTTTCTGTCATGAAACATCAATTTGGGGAGTTCCTGAAAAGGGATTTCAATTTGATGAGTTTCTGAAAGGTTATTTAAATTTTAGACGAGTTTCTGACATGATATTTCAATTTGAGGAGTTTTAATTTTTAGAAGTTTCTGACATGATATTTCAATTTGAGGAATTTTAATTTTAGAAGTTTCTGACATGATTTTTCAATTTGTGGAATTTAAAATTTAGAAGTTTCTGACATGATATTTCATTTTGAGGAATTTTAAATTTAAGAGTTTCTGACATGATATTTCAATTTGAGGAATTTTAATTTTTAGAAGTTTCTGACATGATTTTTCAATTTGAGGAATTTTAATTTTAGAAGTTTCTGACATGATACTTCAGTTTGAGGAATTTTAATTTTAGAAGTTTCTGACATGATATTTCATTTTGAGGAATTTTAAATTTACTAGTTTCTGACATGATATTTCAATTTGAGGAATTTTTTATGAAAAAAATAACTCAAAATGAGTTTTTGAAAGTAAATTTCAATTTGAATGGGTTTCTGACATGATATTTCAATCTGAGGAATTTCTTATGAAAAGTTCAATATAAGAAGATTTTGAGAGGATATTTCAATCTGGGGAATTTCTGACATGATAAGGAAAACCCATGCTACCAAATGTGGCAAGACAACTAAGGTAAGGAGATTATATTAATATAAACTACCTTTACAATATTAACTATGTAATACTAGTAAATTGTTCAAAGATAAATTAACCTGTAATGTACGTACACTTAAGGAGTACGTCAGTATTATAGGACGGTATATTCTACAGCCACTTTTAAAGTTATTTTCATAATCTATATATTTATCAAAACCTTCCAAAATGAAAAGTAATTTTCAAATTATTTGAGATTTCATGTCTTCTAATTTATCATAATATATTAATAATATCTGAGGATGCCCTTATTATAGTTAATTAACTATATAATATAATCACACATCACCTTAGATACAGTTAACTTATTAATATTTTGGTAAAACATGCACAATTTCTTACTTATATTTACCATAATAGAACGTATATTGACTCATTACTTTCTATATGTCAAAGCATTACGTCCAGGATGGCCTCTTTCAGGTGAGCTATTTTGAAAATTAAAATTCTTCTACGTTGAAGAGAGTAAACTGTGAAGTCATGATATATATATAGAGAATCTTAGGGTAGTTTGTCAGTTTTAATTCAATATATTTTGCAGGATTATATTTCGGTTGTTAAGAATTTTATTGTATAGTTTGTCAATGATTATAAATATTTCTAGGGCGGAGCGGTTCCATCTTATTGTCATACTTTACTTCGCACTGCGCGGTAAGATTGATCTGGAGTCATATGAATGAGGATCATATAATATATTAATATGACTGACACTATGATCTATTTATATTTTTTATTTACTTTATTTTTTTTATTTTCATGTATTAAATACACATGATGGTTGCCCATAATTTTCTATAAATTTATTTTATGATTGTGAGTTCTCTCTAATGGTATTAGCTGGTCAAATTATAGTAGCTGTAATTTTGGTAGTGTTAATTACAGGTTTGTTTATGTTTGTATTAATACATATCTACACTAATGTAAAACGAAAGATGATATAATTAACATTTATTGGGCATAATATGACAGTCGATTATTTTATAATGAGGATATTACAATATATTATAGTGTTGGTGGTATCAGTTTTTAAAATATTTTATTGGTAGCTATTTTAAATATATTATTTCACATTATGGTAATTTAATAAATATATAAATATTCTAAATAGATATAGAAGAAAATAGAGTAATATTAGAAATTACTCATACATTTTGGCACAATAAATTATAATATATATTTTATAATATATATATTAATATAATTATATATATATATTATATATATATATAAATTATTATTGATAATTTTATGAAAAAGCGAATCAATTAAAATGAATGCCCAGGTAATCTTTAAATTTGTCAGATTTGGTCGGGGATCACTTGCGAGCACATTTAAATCTATAAATAAGTATATTAAATGCTGCACATCTTTTTAGGCCATCAAATAAATTTGCCTTAATATCAAATATGATGTAGTTTAATCTAGTAATTTTAAACATAGAACAAGTTTAATTACATCTCTATGTTTGTCTGCACAGCTCACCCTATTTTAAGATACAGTTTGTTTCTCGTATTAAAAGCCTCGGATCTTTAGTAAACTTTTTAAAATTTCCGTTCAATCATTCGTTCAGGCACCATAGTTCGGAATAGTAAAAATAAATTAAAGATACTAAGATATATATTACTCAATTTATTCTGTATAAATATTATTTATTTATAATCAGTCGTATAGAACTCAATTGTATTAATTATACGCTGTCCTTTTTTCGAGCATCACTAAAATTATTTTGAGGGCCATGAAAGTTCCCTTCTATACTTTTAGCTGCCAATTTAAACTTATATATCAGGGGGACATACATCAGACCTAAAACACTGATATGACTCTAATATGTATGATCAATCCCCGAATCGAAAATTTGCACACCATCGTGTCAGATGTACTATCAGACTACATCTTTCAATCTACTAATAACATACGTTTTACGTTCAATGAAAATCTTGACAGTAGCTCTAGATGGGTGGTATTTTTATTATTTGTTTTACCTTCAAAATAAGAATTTCAAGGTAATGCTTTAATTAGTATTTATATCATTATTTTATAATACAGTTTTAGTATTTATTTGTTAATATTTATATAATAATATATAATAATATTTATATTATATAATTATCATAATTTAAAAGCCATCTTTTAAAACATGATATCCAAATCAAATTATATTATTATATTACGTAACTATAGCCTATAGGCTTCACAGTGTATATATATAAGGATATAGGCTCCAGGGTATTCATATACCTAGGTACTATATAATATTTAAATTTATAATATATATTTATATATATAATATAATATATTTATATATATATATTATAATATATATATTAATAATATAACTATTATATATTAATTATATATTATAATAATATATATATATATATATATATAAATATATATATTATATTATATTAATATATACATAATTATTAATTAAATATATATTAAGTAGACTCCAGTTAGCCCGTGGAACTCTATATTGTACTTCAGGGCATAGGCAGGCTCACTTTAATTAATAATATATATATATTAATATATATTATATATATTAATATTAATAATTTATATATATATATTATATATTATATATATATATATAATAATTTATATATATTATAATATATACTTATATAATATATATATATAATATATATATATATATATCATTATTATATATTTATATTATATATATGTAACTAGCCTACACCGAAAGCATCATGTTAGGAACACTGTAACTAAAAAACTATAACAGTCTAACGCAGGAAATAAAGTGATGCCCAGTGAACCTTTTGTGTCATTCATTACCCTTTATTCTTGTGAAAGATTGATTAACTATATTCTTTATTTTTTAAAAAAAAATAATTTTATTTTTATTCTTAATATTTATATATATATCTCATTACTTAAATATATATATTAAATATCTATATTTTATTTTATATATATATTAATATTATCTTATAAGAGTATAGCACAGTATAAATCATCAACCTTCCATTCTTGCAGTAATACGAAAGCAAGATATCATCACAAATATTGTTTTTTTTTTTAAGCTCTGGAGAAAATGTAATTTTTCTTTTTATTTCTTTTTATATATATATATGAGCGAGGAGGAAGAGAGAGTAGAGTAGAGAGGAGAGAGAGTAAGAGAGAGAGAGAGAGAGAGGTAATGTTAATGAGAGAGACTATAGATAGAGAGTAGATGATATAGAATGAAAGAGATATATAGGATATATAGATAGATAGTAGAAGATGGAATATAGAGGATAATAGATGTAGTAGAGTACGTAAGTAAGTAGAAGAGAGTAGTAAGAGATAAGAGAGTATAGAGTAAGAAGAGAGAGTAAGTAGTATATATAGAATATAGTATATATATTATAAGAGAGAGAAGAGAAGATAAGAGAAAGAGAAGAAGAGATTCATAGATTGATAGGTTATGAAGTAATAGATAGAGAGAAGTAGAGAAAGAGTATATGTAGATGTAGAGAGTAAAGATGATAAAGAGAGAGAGAGTATAAGAGAGTAAGATAGATAGTATAAACCATTCTGAGTCTAAATATGATAAGAGATGATATAGTATATATAGGAGGATATAAAGTAGATATAGGAGAAGAGAGAGTAAGTATAGAGAAATAGAAGAAGACGAGGAGTTTAGACCAGAAAGAATTTGGAGAGTAGATGTAATTATAAATAGCCGAGCTATATGCGGGGTAGAATAGAGAACTTCTTGCCCAATTGATATCAGAGGACGATATAGAAAGATTAATAATAAGATGAGAATAGAATGAGAGAAAGGTCATGAGAATAGGATAAAATCAGGAGTAGAGAGTTGAATGATTTCAAGTAAGGTGAGTAAAGAGGTTCTTGATTTAAAGACAAAATTTCAAGCTCCTCGAATATTAAAGGGGACGGTTTAAAATTTAAGGATTTTCAGTTGTTAAGAGCGGTATTGAGATGTGCCAAAGTATAAGTTTCTTCTTCACTTGAAGATCCGGTTCCTCAGTTTGGGACAAGATTCCAAAATTCGTATCCTTGTATAGGGTGGCCTTCCTGAAGAGAATGAGCATTTAGAGCTGAATAGGGAGGATGATTGTAAATGGCTAGAGTTCTAAATGAAATACGTTTATGCTCCGCAAAACCCGTGGAAAGGCTTCGTATTGTTTTTCCTATGTAGGTGGCATCGCAGTCACCGCATTTGTAATGATATATTAACTGATTGGAGCATAAAGGTAGATGGGAGTTTATTCTTTGATTTAAATATTTCTCAAGTTTTTGTTTTCCCCTCAAAAATCACTAAACTGCTAAATTTAAACTGTGGAAGAAGTTTGTTGTAAAACTACGTCAATTTTTACGAAGAATTTCGTAACTCATGCTCCCCAGAAAAGGGAACCTCAATATACAAAATATCCTTGGGAGCTGTTAATTTACCTTAAGATTAGTCTTTAAATTTTGCTGAAGTTAATTAATTTCCGAAAAGTTGAGTCAATAATAAATTCTGGGAACCCATTCTTCAGAATAATGTTATCAGAAAATCAAGTTATTTTTGTAAAATTAACATAAGATGACGCAAAATTTTATATCCCCTGTCAAAAAAGAGTTTAATTAAGTTGTAATTTTTAAAAATAGAGAAGAAAGAATAAATTTTGTCAATCCAGCAAATATATAATATATTATATATAGTATATATATATAGTATATATATATATATATATATATATATATCTATACTATATACTATAGTATACCCTACTATCGTAAATATGTCTATCCATTCCTACTACCTATACTGTTATTTATACTATATATAATCTGAGGAGTATTATAGTATCCTAGATAACAGCATGAGTAATTCCCCGAGTATAATTATTATAGCCATCCTGTATTCTCTATATTACATATAATATATATATATATTATATATATTACTTATATTATTTAACTATATATATATTTAATATCATATATATTATATATTTATAAATACTATTATAAATATATTATATTATTTAATATTAATATGACAATATGAAATTATCGATATATTACCGTATATCTACTAATATATATATATTATATATAGTATTATATATATAATATATCCATATATATAATAGTATATATTTATATATATTATACTCCCCCTATATATATATAATATATATATTTTTATATATATATATAATATATATAAATTATATATACTATATATATTAAGTGTATACTATATATATATAGTAGTATATATATATATATATACATTATATAATATATATAAGACAAGTACGGAGGTTGTTGATGAAATATGAAGGAATCAAATAGGAGATTCTAAAGGTTAAAAGTATAAACTATTATAAAAGTTTTGTAAAGTAAACTCCATGAAGCTTTCGTTCCAACTGCTGGGAACCTCGTTCGGATGAAATTTATAACTATATTAAAAAGCAAAAGTTACGAGTTATGAGTAGAGAAATTTAAAGTTTTTGGATAATTTAATTTTGTTATAAAATTTTTGTGGTGCTCAAAATATTATTTTGTATTATGTCAATGTTGTAAATCACATTTTTGTTTATTGAAATTATGTTATCCCTCCTACCTCAACCTGAACTCGATTTTCCTACATCTACTTTCAAAAAAACTTTCTTACCCTTCTCATATCATCCATAAGGCCATAAAAAAAGGGAAAACAGAACCTACTACAATCCTCTCATCAACCGCTTCCCTTAATTCGAATTCTTTCCTCCCTCTACCTCAATTTCCTCTCAACCACATTAAAAATATCTTTCCAAACACTCTTGTTTCACTTCCTCTGATATTCTCCCTCTTAAAAACCCTTAACCTCACATTCATCACCCAGTGGCCCCTAATGACTTCCCAAAGTTGTCCTCCAAAATTTCCATGTAAGATTGCGATCCTCTACATGTGAAATCCACAATTTACACGTCGACTCTATCAACAGGCAAATATGACCTTCTACACATATAATCAAAATTCTTACCCTGACACTTCTCGGGATTTTTTTGTGGTTTTTCAGGCGCTGTTTTTGTTTAATTCGATCACTCTGTAGTTATTTTTTGGTTATTTGCCTTTAATATTATTATATTCCTTCTTTTGTTAGGGCATGCACTGGTACTATCGGCTCTACTTTACAATCATGTTCATTAACTTTAACAAATGACACCTCTATTCTCCTAATGTTTCAAAAATTTACAAAAAATCGTAAACTCATCGAATCTTTTTGCATCATTAATTCAAATAATCTCCTCAATAAACAAAAAGGTGATTACAACATTGACACAATACAAAATCAGCAATTGAAGTCCTATTCAAAATATACAAAATTAATTATCCAAACTTTAAAATTTAAATATCAGTAATTTTTTGCTTTTTTAATGTAGTGTATAAAATTCATCTGAACGAGGTTCCAGCATTGGAACGAAAGCTCATGATTTTATTTAGATAAGTATTTATGTTTATATTTATAAATTTTTATTAATTTTAACCTTCAGAATCTATTTGATTCCTTCATATTTGTCATCAATAGGGCCCTCCTAACTTTGTAAATATTTGTCATCGCCAGATCACTGCTTTTAAGCTCCATATATACCCTACTACCTAGTATATTATATAATATATAGATATTATATACTATATATTATATATATTATATATATTATATATATATATATATATATAATTTACTTAATATATTATATATATAGTATTTATATATATATATATATTACATTATATATAATTACTGGTATATTAAATTAAAATTTAAGCCTAGCCTACCCTTGAAGGACAAGTCACGGCTACGAGCCTGATTTTTTAATATATATTAAATATATATATACTATATATATATATACATATATATATATATATTAAATAATAATTATATTTATAATATTATATATATATATATATATTATATATAATATATATATATTATATATATAAGTATATATATATATATATTATTATATAATAGATTAATTTATAGAAGCAGTTATGGATGAACAATGTAATGTTTATTACAAATTGCTAAAGGAAAAATAACAAACGCTGCTCAAAGTTTGAGAATTAAACTTTTGATCGTCAAGAGCGGACGTCCTTGCCCATCATTGAACACATGTTCAATTGATTTAGGTAGAGAATGTATGCTGACAAATCCGCATTTTACAATCTCTAATTATGAGAACCATAATTGGCTATGCGGAAGTCAGAATAAACTAAAGATTGTTTATTGTTTGAGCCTTGTCTTCCTTCTCGAAAATCCGCAATATTAAACTTCTTAGGGTGTTAACTTGGATTTTCAAACCTAAGCGGTCTTTCTAGATCGGCTAAAGCACATGAGAACTCCGAAAGTCACATTCAGTGTGTAATGGAATTTGTACGCCTTCGGTAAAGAAAGAGTTGATGAAGGATTAGACAAACCCCTGAGAGTTAATAATAGTCTACATAATCAAAAAGTTAAAAAGAACCGTGAAATTCTCAAGCGTTTAATTGATGTTACATGTTGCTTAGCAAATCAGGAATTGCCGTTCGCGAGCACATGGAATGAGAGGATGGAACAACTTTAACTAGGAGGTTAACTACATAGTATAACTTTGAACCTTTTAAACACTCAATGGGATCCCATCTTACTTCCGCGGAACATTTTTCAGACTGTTTCTACGTATTTAGAGGGACCTCGAAGTGACATTCAAAATGATTTGATTAGTAACATTAGTGAAAGTGTAAATGAGGTTATTTTCCGAGAAATAGAAGAAACTGATTTTTTGTAGGCTATCATGGTTGGTGAAAACCATCGGATATTAAAAAGTAGAATCGCAAATTGTCCCACGGTTCTGAGGTCACCTGTTGCACAAGGTGCTAATTCCTATAGAAAGTATAACGATTTATCAGAGTGTTTAATGATGTCAGTGGCTCCGACCGACAGCCGATGGACCTATTCTCTCACATTAAGAATATTGTCAACGAATATAAACTAGCGCCGATAAGCTCATTGCTCAAACATACGATGGCGCCGCTGTTATGTCAGGTCATGTGTCGGGCTTACAAAAGAAAGTTCTAGATGAGTACCATAAGGCTCTACATACTCATTGTTACGCTCACGTATTAAACTTGGTTTTGGCTCAGGGCATGAATGAAATTCCTGAGTGTAACTTATTTTTCTCCACTTTAAATGGAATTGCAACATTTTCATCTCATTCTAGCAAAAGGGCCTTTGCAGTTCAGGAAACATCTTAAAAAGCTAATATTAACATCTTTTGCTCCAAAAGGAGGTCAATGACTTGTCCGATTCTTAACACCGGTTTATAGTTTTATGTGAAACCAATTACTGACTTCCTTTCTTTCTTCTCAGCATTTATGAAAATCGGAGATGCCAAGCCATGGATTGGACCAGACACAGAGTTGCCAGCACAATGGATACGTTGATTTTCTCCTGAAAAATTTTGAAAAGTTTTTTCTTTAAATTTATTTCGGCTCTTTAATTCTCCCCAATACGGACATATTGTACTCCAAAATTTTTGCAAAACGGAAATTATACGCATATCTTATGTGAAATGCCTATTAACTATGTAAAAAAATAAAGAACTTTCATATCCAATATTTAAAAAAACTTTAGGCAGGGTGTTAATCATTGTGATAAATACATATATAAAATTATTGACAGAATAATTTTGAACAGGCAAGTGTGGATAAATGGAAATTGTTGGGGTTTCCTTCCACTTTGGAAGAAAACTGTATCTATGACGGGTTTACCCAAAAATAGGAGACGCGAAGATTTAGATAACTTGTCACAAGAACAACGATATCGCAGACTTTACTTATCCATTAAAGCTAATTCATCCTGTCATATCTAGATTCTGAGATGGCTTTCGCATTGTCAGCAAAACATTTTTTGAACTCTTGAATTACCTGACTAGGTTATTTGAAATTTTTGCCCGAAAGAATGCTTTTCCCGAATCTCTTTTCGACAATTTAGGAAGAGTTTACCCAAACGCTTTCGATTTGTGTGGGCTCAAAAACGAATTAAACGTATTTTATAGAACCACTACTTTCCAAGGAAAATCCCCACACCCGGAGAAGAAGGTCTTTCCATTCCAGTTGTGTTAGACGGCCAGCTTTATTTCTTTGAATTTATCAATAGTGATTTTTTTGAGGGTTCAATCATATCCTCAACTTTTTTTTCTGATTTGCTTCATCAGTGGAACGAAGTTTTTCAGCTCTCAAAAGAATACATACATAACAAAGATTCCACCTCAGAGCGAGATCGTTGAGTAATACTAGAGCGTTATTATCACAATATGAAAAAAGAAGTATGGCATCGCTAAGTATTAACAAGATATACTTTTTAGACACATGGTAGACACGAAAATATTTTGCCAACAAGAACGCGAAGCCACTGGACTACAATTTATAAGTAAAAGGGTAAGAAATATATAATATATCATATATCATATATGTGTATATATATATAGTAATATATATTATATATATATATATATATATATAATATACCATATATATATTTATCTATATATCTATATATTATATATAATCTAGCTTATATTGGTGTGGGTATATATCTTTATGTATAATATAATATATTATTATATATAATGACTGGAATAGGGAACGGAAACTGTAAGGCGATGACTGCTGCAAAATTGCCGACGCCTGCGCACTCGATTATACCTATATAAGCATCCTATTGATATACATATATATAAATTATATATTGATTTATATATTATCAGAGTTATATATATATATATAACTACGTATTATCACTTTACTATAGTGACTATATATTTATATATATATATTCATATTTATTTATCATAGTACTCACGATTATACTATATATATGTAGCAGAGTAGATGAGAGAGAGAGAGAGAGGGTATATCCACAAAATAACTTTTCTTTCAAATTTCTTCGTACGTTTTCCCCTGAACGAAAAGTTTCGTTCCCTTGGATTCTCGTATTTTTTTCGTTCCTTACAGGCAAGGTAATAACTTGTCTTGGCCTGGCCCTATATTTTATTAAATGAAATATGAAAATCTATGTAACGTCCATGGCATAAATTTTAACTTCTTAGAACAGAGTATGTGAAGGCACTTTCGCAAATGAATTTAGTTCATAATCCTGCTATTCGCTAATGCTTTTCCTTAAAATAATTTGAATAAATTAAGTTTCTTTTTTTACTTTCAATAAAATTGTAATAGTTTTAGTTAAAACTTCAGCCAATTTAATATCAATTGAGTCAAAAATACTCAAAAATATCTGGGTAGGAGTACCTACCCTATTAATCATAGGCTCGTCCTGAAGATATCTTACTATTACATTATATATATATATATATATATATATATTATTTGACCTCATATTGAGCGATATATCTACAGTACACCTTATATGAGTGATTCTATATAAGGTTTGGCTCATTATATATATTAATGTATAAATATATATATAATAATATGTATGATTTTTTCTATTTTTATTAGTATTTTAAATTTAATATATATATAATATTTAATACACTTCATATAATTATATATATAACAATGTAATCATTGTTAGACGTACGTACTATTGAGAATAATGAGAATTTTTTAGATTCATTATTTTATAGAGCTTTATATATATTATTATTATATGAGATATATATTACCCCCGTTATGTGAAATGCATCACTAATATACTATATATATATACCTTCATATAACTATATTATACTAATAAATTTCGGTAGAGCGACAGTAGGCATGGTACATGACCCGGGTTGGATCTCGTACCACGGATCCTAGGTAGAAATTACCTAGATTAAATTAATTCTTAAAATAAGTACCGCCCATAAGGTGTGACCGTAAATCTAACTTCCCTCCCATATCGAAATTAAACCTAACCTAACTTATCATAAATAATATATATATATATATATATATATATATATATATATACACTATTTATTATACTATATATATATATATATCACCATACCACTGCTGCAACTGTATGTCTCCCGCATAGCTGCATGGAAGTGAGTGTTGGTGGCTGATAATTTTTCAAACTTATCATCGGCCATTCACGAAAATAAACATATGATAGAAGGGGGGTTTTTCAGCCCCTTGCTATCAGGCGAAGAAACTATACATACTATTCATACCGAATGATTCGATGACTTAGGGCGAAACGTCAGTCTTCACTTTTTCCAGTAATTTGTTTCATTTTTTTTTTTAATTTTGCATTTCACATTGTAAAAATAAAATTAAAAAATTAAATTAAACTTAAATTAATAAATTTAAAATTTACGAAAATGTATTGGCGTAGGCAGAGAATGACAAGGGGCACTTGCCCAATATATTTCGTTAAGAAATCTTTTGAAATTCAGTAAGTAATAAAATTCATATAAGATTTGATAAATATGTTTTTGATTATACTATAATCTTTCAGTTTTATTTACTATAATATTATTATTTATGTACTATATATTATATATATATATATTAATATATATAGGTAAAGTACATTAAGTAATATTCTAATAATATATATATATAATATATACTTTATTATAATGTTATAATAGCTGTATCACTTAGTCTTTATCAGAGTATTATTTATACTGATATACTATATATATATATTGTGTTTATATATTTAAGCCGTCTATATATTATAATATATCATCTATATATTACTATATATATATATAATTATATATCTTATCCCTTATATTTATCTATACATATATTATATATCTATTTATTCATATATATCTTTGTTATTTTTGAAATTTATATATTTGTACATTTGCATTTTTGTATATATATAACTTATATATATATATATTGTATTTAGTACCGATATATCATATTTAGCCATGGTAACTTATATATATTGTATGTAACGGCTTAATTATTAGTATACCACCCTCAATGTAGTACATATTTAATAATAGACCACTATGTTTTTATATTCTAGATTTATCCTTCATAATGGGCTGCGAAACCTTCTAACGCGAAATATAGAATTTTACATCGCTGTGTAGCTTGAGAATTCAATCCTCCATAGAGTATCTTGTTATGTAGTTTTTTCCTTCTCTATAACTTTACAAATCCTTTGCTCTCGCTCTATCAAGAATAAAATATCAAAGATATTACCCATTCTTCTTCCCGCAGTCTGTGCCTTGTCGCTAACCACGCTTCAGAACCTTTATCTGAGTCCCCCCTCCTTCTGCTTCCGGTTTCCAACACACATTTTTCCACACACACCACACACATCATTCTTTATTCCCAGGTATACACACACACACACACACACCACACACACACACACACACAACACACATCTCAACACGCACACACACACCACACACACACACATTTCCAGCACAGTTTTTCACACACACGAGACTGAGCTCACTACCACACACACACACACACACACACGCATGATTAGTATGATATATAATAATTATTTATGAGTATTAGATTATAAATTACTGTTATAAGGTATCTACTTATATAATCATATATATATTTATGTATAATTATATATATTATATATTTATAATTTTGCACTATATATAGCCTATATGGCATATTTGTAAGATACTGTCACTGGTAAGTTCGAGTTAAAGTATTAGGAGGGATTTTAATTCGCATATCTCTCTCTACTCTCCTCGTCTCTGATATATATATAGTCATACCTACACTAATATATATATATAAGCACTATATATAGTGATATATATATATATATATAATTAAGCTATAATATATATAATATAATATATTATATTAGTAATCCAGAAAAAAAATATGTATATATACTATATAATATATATATAGGTATTATATATATATATACCGAGTATATATATATATATATATATATATATATATAAATTTACTTTATTGATTTTGATAGTTGTGATTTGACCTAAAAATGTAATGAAAATAATGTATTGTTCGTAGCTTAGGTTAGGTTAGCTTAGGTTAGGTTAGGTTAAGTTGAGTAAAGTTAAGTTAGGTTAGGTTAGGTACGTAAGTTAGCCTAACCTAACCTAACCTAACCTAACCTATGTCACTGTAAAAATATATAAACCAAGTCCCTTCAATTTTATTTGTGTGGGCTTTTGTATTAGGATCCACAAAATTATAGGAGTGATTAACAGTTAAATGTCGAAAATAGTTTTTAATATCTTTTTTATCCTTTACAACATTGTTTCTCAATCGGGGGGTCGCGACCCCCAAGGGGGCCGCGAGGGAGGATATACGGTGGGTCGCGGTGGGTCACAAAAAATATAATATTTAATGTACGAAAAACAGCTTTTATTAATGAATTATAATGAAATGTTACACAGTTGTTATATATAAAAAGTTATTACTTATTAAAATAAAAATAATATACCGTAGCATCTTTTATTAAGGAATTATATTATATATATATATAATATATAATATATATATAATATTATATATATATTATAGATATAATAGTATATGAGTATGATATCATATAAAGTTAGAGTATAATAGTCCTATATAAAGGATATAATCCCATAACTTATATAAGTACCATAGATATACTAGTTCTATATATATATTATATATATATATATTATATATATATAAATTATATATATTATACCTAGTATATATATATTTATATATATATATATATATATATAATAATATATATATATATATATATATTATATATATATAATATATATATAATATAATATATATATATTTACTCATAGTATATTTTGCTTTATGTTAATATTAGAGTTCTTAGGGTATTTTTATATAGTATCATATTATTATATTATAACCAATATATACCAAGGTTTAAATAAGAGTTGATAATATAAGATTTACTTATATATATATAACATATATAATATTATATATATTATTATTACTAATAACTATATACGTAGCTAATTTATAATAAATAATATACTAACTAGTGTAGCTAGTATGATATATATGATATATATACGCGTCTCAGTTTTGGCACGTGGTCCTTTTGACCACTTTCCCATTCTTTGGACATGATAGAAGCACTGCCATGAGGTCCTTTTTTTTGTTTGAATCATGTTAGCCCCTTTTTTATATCACATATATATATAATACTATTAACTAAATATATATAAAATTATATTACTATTAATATTTACTAGTATATATATATATACTATACGGAAGTTTAGTAAATATAATTATATATTAAGAGAATTATATAATAATTCGCTTTTACGTTATATATTCATAGCGATAAATATATATATATATAAATAGTATATATATATAGATATTATATATATAATATATATATATATATATATATATATATTATATAGTATCAGTAGCTCAGTTTTTATCTTGTTTTAGAATATATTTATATTGATTATTAACCTATATATTTCATAATATATTTATTTCTTTAATCAATAGCCTATATTACATATAATATACTAATATTTATTATTTATACTATTACTAAGTGATCGTAATCTATATATAGATAATATATATAATATATATATCCTAGACTTATTATATTATAACTATTATACCTCTTTATTATCGTATAGTCTACTGGGCTTCCATGTTTAGGCAGTTATATGTGTACTAATTAGTACTATTTTATAATATTTACTTAGTTACTTTATAGTAGTATATAGTAGGAATATATATATTGATACTCTGATATAAATACCGGTGTTTACATATTTATTAAATTTATATATAGTTCATTATAATTTATATTAGCATTATATATTAAGCATCCCGACCATTATTATTATTATAAGGATATTATCTATTATACTTAAATCATCAAAAATATATTTTAAGGAATTTAAATATATATTTACACTAGTGATCTATATTATTATATCATTATTTTTTCATATCTTCCTAAGTACAGTTATTATTTTATATTGAGTATAACTATTCATATTACAATAGTTATTACTTATATTTCACCTATATACTACTATCTATTAATTTATGTACTATATTACTTATATATATATAAACATTTCTGAAGAGACAGAACATTTCTTAAATGTATTATTGAGATGATTGGGTTTGTCTTTTTACTTAACAGTTTTTCTATACGTGGATTGATGTTTGGGAACACACAAAAGTAAAATTATCTTCAAGGCGTTAATAGAACGATTCTGTAATTTAGTTTTTTAATTCCACCATAAGTAGAAAAACTTTTTTCGGAAAGGTACGGAAGTAGCAAATGGAATCAAATGTTTTCAAAAGCTACGTTACTAGATTCTAACCATGTCGTGCAAGCCAAAACTGATCTAAGTCTTGAGACAAAAATTCTAGTTGGAAGTTTTGTCAGTTTGATATTTAAATAAGTTGGGTTGTGAGTGTCAACGGGATAATTTTGCCCAACTGCCCACAACATTTTCAATCAAATGAATTGAGAACCCATCTGTTCGAGAAATCATTATCAACTGGAAAATATTCCAAAAACTGATTTTTCGATTCGCGTAAATGCGTCTTTATACTCTCTAATACGCGGTCAACAACAGAATCCTCTGAGTTCATATTTTCTTCAATATAATTCAACGTTAAAGAAAATGCATCAAAATTACTTTTTTCAAGGCGAATAATCCAAATATCAAGCTTCTTGATGAAAGCATTGACTTTATCTGTCATTAGTAAAATGTTCTTGTCACGGCCTTGTAATTTTAAGTTTAAGTCATTTAAATGGGAAAATATATCACCCAAGTAGGCCAGCAGTAACAATAACTCATCATCTTGCAAACAATCCGAAAACGAATTATTTTGATCTTTAAAAAAGACTTCCAATTCATCTCTCAATTCAAAAAGCCTTGTTAACATTTTTGCTCGTGACACCCATCTGACTTCAGTATGGCAAAGCAGTGACTTGTTCTTATTGGATCCCATTTCATCGCACGGTATTGAAAACAATCTACTCTGCAACGGTCGATTTTTAATAGAATTAACCATTTTTGCAGACTCAGACAGAACATTTCTTAAATTATCTGGCATCCTTTTTGTGGCAAGAGCATGTCTGTGAAGAAAGCAGTGTGTCCATTTTATCTGTGGCATAAGTTCTTTTAATTTTGTTCAAGCCACTGGTCTTTCTCTGTTATCGCTTTTGCACCATCACTACACACCGCAATACATTTATTCCAGTTCAAGCTTTCATTTTTTGTTGCTTCATTAAAAACGTCATAATGCCCTTGTCCAGTTGCATGACCTGGTATTGATTTGCAAAATAACATATTTTCTTTAATTGACCCATCGCATTCGTGCCGAACAAAACATAAAAACTGAACCATATTCGACACATTAGTTGATTCATCAAACTGAATGGCAAAAAATTCACTTGATTTCATCTTTCAATTATTTGATTGTGAACATCGGTAGCCATTTCATTGATACGTCTTTATATTGTGTCATTTGAAAGTGGAATATTTTTCCATTTTTTTGCGTCTTCCGGGTCTATCATCACACTGACCATATCAATAGCGGCGAGAAGAATAAGATTTTCAGCAATCGTGTGGAGCTTACATTCCCTGGCCACTCTTAGTGCTACTAAATATGATGCTTGAAGTGTTGCTGTTTCACTTTGGCTTGCTTTGCCAATAGAAGTTTTTTAATCTTTTAAGATCTGTGATTTACGTTCAAAGAATTCTAGCGGTTTACTTTTAAGAGACGGGTGTATTGATTCCAAATGTCGGGTTAATTTTGATGGCTTCATACTTTCCCTGGATAGAACTTGAAAGCAAACAACACATTGAGGCTTGTCATTCAGGGAAATAAATCCATATTTTAAATATGCATCTTTGAACACTCTGGTCTTTTTCTTTATTGTTTCACCGGATGTAGACGGCGCACTTCGTTTTATCACAAATTTGTCCATTTTTTAAAATTGGGCAGTATTATTCGACATTTTTAATAATCAACACAACACTATTAGTTAATACTTAATACTGGTGAACGATAAAGGAACCAATCGCAGTACTTGTTTCTAAAATGATGTAAATGAGAATGATACTATTCTTCCATTCTGTGATTTTATTCTAGTCAGTGCGAGATTACTTGCACGATTGTGTTTCAACATGTTTGAACTTGTCGCTCGTCGTTTCTCGTTATTTGTCATATTGGTGATGCAAAATTATTATTATTATTATTATTATTATTATTATTATTATTATTATTATTATTATTATTATTATTATTATTATTATTATTATTATTATTATTATTATTTATTATTAATTATTATTATTATTATTATTATTATTATTATTATTTATTATTATTATTATTATTATTTATTATTATTAATTATTATTATTATTATGTATTATTATCATTATTATTGTTATTAATTAATTATCTTATTGCATTTATTTTTATTATTATTTTTATTATTATTTTTCTTATTTTTATTATTATTATTATTATTATTATTATTATTATTATTATTATTATTATTATTATTATTATTATTATTATTATTATTATTATTATTATTATTATTATTATTATTATTATATTATTATATATATAATATATTATATATATTACCCTTATATACATTATATTATATAGACTATAGACTACACTTATATTATTCTACCTATAATATATATATATATATATATATAGTTGGGGTAAATAGGGGGCCGAGAGTTTAGCTAACTTCATTTCATCCTTTTGGCTTTTTGGGGGGGTCCGCGCCGGCCACTTAAAAGGTTTGAGCAAACTGCTGCTTTTACAGGCAAAATAGATAAAAGTTATTAGTGATTTAGAGGAAATAGTGATTTTTCAATAAGAGAGGTTTAATGAGTTCACACATATCACGTTTTTTTATATAACTGCATTAGAGACACACAGTTCACGCAAAAAGACTAATTATAAAGACACCGCACAGAGATAGATAGACATTTGCAAAATTTTTCGTACGATTTCACGGGAACTCAGGTGAACGAAACTTTTAGTACCCGTGATTTCTCGTATCTTTTCGCTCGCTATTTGACACTTCGCAAAAATAAAAACTCAGCCACTTAGTCTTTAGTTACATGTATCAGTATCTACTATTATATTTGCCTTATAATATTATATATAATATTAGTATATAATAATATAATATAGTATATATTATATATTATATATATATATATTAATATATATATCTACTACATATATATATATATATATATAATATATATATATATATATATGCAAAGTTACATAAATAAATGTTCTATGGTCGAATTGAATTTTTTTTTTTTTACTTTGTTCTAGGGGGCGAAATTAGGTTAGTTTAGGTTAGGTTTAAGTTAGGTTAGGTCAGGTCAGGAAAAAAATTTCATTCGCCCCTAAAACATCTATTTATGCATCATAGAGACCTGTGAAATTTTTTTTTTTTTTGATCCGAGCCTCCGTTTCCGTGTGTGGCGTTAAGTAACTTTTAACCAATATATATATATAATATATATATATATATATATATATATATAAATTTGTATAATATACTAATAGTATATTCATATTAGTTTATATTATACGTAATAATATAATAATATATTATATATAGTTATATTAATATATAAAATCTAGTCTATCTCAATTATCTATCTATCTATCTATCTATCTATCTATTCTAATCTATCTATCTATCATATTCAGTCTTTCCTTTTTCATTTTCTTCTAGTCTAATATATACATAGAATAGTTATCACTAAAGTATATATATATATAATATATAATATATATATATATATATATATAATACTATATATATAGTATATATTAGTGATGTGACGATTATGAAACTTTACCCAAAGCACCCGGGCATGATATCTCGAAAAACTACGACAGGTACAAAGAAAACTACTAACCATACTTGGGAATCAGCGTATGGAATGTGGTATGGGAAAAAATGGATTTTTTTTGAATATCTCGAAACCTACGATAGGTGCAAGAAAACTAATAACATATTTGGAATCAGCGTACCTTGGAAGGTCTTTATAACGAGAACAAGAATGATGTTCCTTTTCCACTTCACCTCCCCACTATTTTCTATTATCTTTCGGTTTAATAGTCCGGTCTTCCAATTCCTCCATGCAGGCCTCACCTCTTTATAATCCACGCTAGTGTGGGTATCTCTCGATGGTTATGGGTTCTGCTGACATTATGGTCTCAAAATTGCTGTACATAATTTCCTTTGTTTTTTTTTGCAATTGTTTTTTTGATGTGCTGTCTGCGCTGAATATCAACGGGTACGCCTTCGTGATTGATTGCAGCTTTGAAGCCGCCAAATGCTATTGACATACTGAGAGCTCTAGCGGAGAATACCGTCAGAAGCTAGCTGTTTAAAATCTCAGTTAATTGACTTCAAGGCAAAATGAAAACGAAAACGCATTAAAACTTTAGAAAAAAATGTAAGTTTATACTACGTTAGTAATTACTATTTCATTATATATCGATTGATGCATCTTATTCAGTTTTTCTACTAATAAACCCTTAAAAACGTCGTCTGGGCATTATTTTAAGGTTTTATTTTTTTATTTTGCCAAGATTACAGTGGTAGGTGCTAGCCCCCCTACATGCCCATGCATGTATCCATCTCGAACCTTAAAACTAACGCCATTCACAGATTTCAATGAAACTTACTGAAAATGTCGGAATGTAATAAAGGAAAATCTAAAAAAAAGTACCTTGAAATGAGGCTTTTCAAAATTATTTTGCATAAAATTTTTAACCGAAATATAGTTGATAAAATCTAACGTAACTCGATACAAATGCATGGTACCCTAACATTTTCTACGAAGGTCAAAACCTGTGTACCCCCAATCTATGACTGGTAGTATAATAAAATATTGCTTCAATATAAGAGAATAGAAAAGATAAAAAAAATTGTTTTACAAGCTGTAAATGTTAAATTTAAAGACCAACTCTTTTTCACTCATTTATCAAGTTTTTTTTTTACGTTTCTTTTCTTTTCCGCTCATTTTAAACATTTTATGAAAGTCATTAAAATGTAAAAGCGATTTTTTTATTATTTTCTCCATAGACAAATGCTATACATTTGAAATTTTGCGTTATTTGAAAATTTTGGGGGGTTCTTGATTTTCATTGCGATTTTGCCAAGTTTCCAACATTGTCAGCAAGTTTCATCGGCATCGGTGTAAGGCGTCTCTTAATTGCTGTGATTAATTTTATAAAGTACGTCGTATTTACATTTTCAATAATTTTCATAAGAAAGAATTGGTCATTGCCACATTAATATTAATTTAAATAAGATGAAAGGCTTTTATTATTACATTAGATATCTGACGCGACTTCAAGATTAAGGCAATTCATTTAAGAAGAATAAGCGTTATTAATAAATTGGTTTTCCAAATTCTTATTTTAAGGCTGAAAATTAGCCACTGGTTCAACTAAATCAAAATATTTAGCTATTACGTGAGTGGTAATAATGAAATTGGGGTCTTGTTGCCGAACAGTATAATAGAAAAGCTGTTTTTTCTTGTTTGATTGTTACCTTCCTTTTTCTAACCCTTCAACGATTTTTATCATATCTGTATGGAAAATAGCAATACTATGATATTATTGAGTCTAACGGGCTTCACAAAGTTTAGGCAAGTTGTGAATGTATTTTCTTCTTAGGGTGGAGTCTCTGAAAACGTCTGTCTTTTATTGTGGCAATAGCATTTCAAATTTCAAAAAAGACATTTGAGGTGCCCTCGGGTCAGGGTAATCCTGATTATGTTAAACGTTATGTTGAAGGTTTAGAAACTTATTTGTCAAGATTAGGCATGCTTTTTACGGTTAATGAAACATATGTATCCTCATAACTGATTTCTTACGGGAAACGGCATTTTCCAATGAGCGAAAATTGGGAATAACAGAAAAAAAAGAGCAGACGTGCATTTCCAGATGGAAATGAATCGTTCATAAGCATCCATGACTGCTACGGAAACATGTGCCAGGTCAAGCTCCACACCAATACCTTCACTCATTATGGCTATTTTAATTCATATTGCAGCATTTATAAGAAATTTTATATGGTGGGCTAAAACTTTAACATACAATGTATGCATTGCTATGATCTTACATCACCACTGTATAGGTGGCATATGCCAGTTGAGCGTTGTAAGCAATTTATGAGGGCCTTTGAGGAACCAGTTACTTATCAGCCCAACGAGAGCTGAAGATAATAGAGAAATAAGAACCACGATATTCCATATGCAATGCTCACAAAATGAAATGAGTGTCGTTTAAAACATGTTTAGGTTAATGAAATAAAGTTGAATGCTCCTCCTACCGAAACTACTCTAATAACTTCTATAACATTTGGCTCTGGGGCAGTTCAAAGTCAACAAGGCAACATTCTAGTCGTTATCCCAGCGCACAATCCGTTCTCAAAGCGAAGAGTTTTGAATTCTGTAAAGTTTTATTAAATATAAATTTATTATAAATATACTAAATCCTAAAAGATTAAAAAAAAGATTCTTTACCACCATGGATCTTTTGATAGATGGACGTTTAAATTCTCCTCTATATTAGGATCACTTATTGTATTTAAAGATCAAGGAATAAATAAACTCTTTACAGGTCATAAACAAACATTATCATTAAATTGCATAAAAATACATAAAGAGAACTTATTAGATGCGGTAAATCTTCTTACTGATCGCATTGATCAGTGGGAAAATTTAGAGACATGAATATTCAATATCTTTGAATACAAAGACAATATGATATTTGGTCAAAAACAATCACATACTTTGTGAAACTGATAAACATTTATTCGTTAAACCTCATGTTTTAGATAGTAGATTTAAATATAATCGCATATATCAGAAGATGTTAGATGATATAACACCGCCAGGTGGAGGTATTGTCAAAAAAGAAATTCGCACGAATAGAATCAACCCGACTAAGCGACATAAATTACATTACAAACGTTTTATAATTTTTTTTAACAGGAGTAGAATCTCACTGAAATATCATTATTAGGAATTTTAGCTAAAATTCAGGAAAAATCTTTAATAAAGTTATTAAGCAACTGAAGATACCATTAACCCTTTGTAGGATTTTCATGGAATGATGATTTCAGAGACATACATCATGAAATTAATTTAGCTATATGTCTCTAAAACAAAACATTTGCTTAAGTTAAAAACTGGGAATCTGTAGTAATCGGTAAGTTGATTAGTATAGACCATAAGTATCTACTGTAGATACCACCCTATTAGATCAGTATTGATGGCATTTCTACACTTATTCATTATATATATATATATATATATATATATATATAGTATATATATATATATATATATATATATATATATAATATAAATATATTATATAATAATTAATATATATATATATTATCAGACCTACTTCTAGGTGATATCTTGCCGATTAAGGGTGAATTTTTCAGCAAGGTCAAGGGAAAATGATTGATTGAGTGTGGGTTTGATGGTGCTTCAACTTCTTCACAGTGTGTGAGAGTTGAACAACCTCCCTTGGTAAGGGAGTTAAATATCGAAGCTCTTTTGGAAAGCATGAGTATTTTAGAGGATCAACCCCTGGCAACGGAGGTAGAATCAGGATCCAGTAATGAGGAATGTGGTGAGAAAGATCCAGATCTGTCCTGATAATAGTAAGGATGACTTGGAGCTCAGATTAGATTTATCTGATGATGGGATAGGAATGATAATAATTCTGTGAAATGAAGAGGGAAAATTATTATGGAGGTTGATGATGAGTTGCTTAACCAGGAGTACATTGTAATAAATAGAAATGCATGCAATTAAGTGCTGATAGAAGAGTCTCAGCTTAGAAAGTTAATTGGTGAGAGTGCAGTATGTAAAGCGTGCGGAAAAAAATACTTTAGTTTTGAAAAATCTGGTGGGAAATACGACTTATAATAACTAACTATAAAAACAAAGCGGGCTTGTACAACTAGAAAACTTGATGGTAGGTCTTTGAGTGATATTACCAGTTTTGGTATGATAAGTATTGATACTGGTATTGGGTATCCTGCATTAGCTAATTGCTTTACGGTGTTTAAGGTGCCAGTACCCTCCAAACGTAAAACAATGAGTGCAATTAGGTTATTATATAAGGAAATTGAGAGAGAAGGAAAGATAACTTTAGATAGATGTAGAAATATTGTGCAGAGGTATTATGAGAAGTTTTTCCCTGAGTGTGTGCTTGGTTCTGGAAGGGTTAAGATTTGTGGTAAGAACAAAACGGTCGAAATCGACGAGTCGGCCTTTGAAAGAAGGAAATACAATAGGGGTCAGACATATCTAAATCAGTGGGTTTTTGGAGGTATATGTAGAGAGACGAATGATTCTTTCCTGGTTCTGGTTGAAAATAGGTTGGCCAAAGTTATACTAAAAGAAATTGCGAAGCATATCGAAGCAGAAACATTAATAATATCGGACTCGTGGGCTGCATATAAGGATATCGACAAGATTGCAAAAATGAAATATCGACATATCACTGTTAACCATTCTATAAACTTTGTCAACCCTGGGAATAGGGCTCATACACAGAAGATTGAATCATTATGGTTTCAGTAAAAAAACGCAATAAAAAGGAATGTGGAACACCTAGACATTTACTTGGCAGCTATTTGTCTGAATTCACGTGGAGGAAACAAAAAAAAAGATAAAGATTTATTTGAACAGATTCTTTGTGATATTGTTAAATTTCAGCCACCAAAATAAATATATATGAGGCTTTATTTTAATCTTGTTATTATTTAATAAATGTAATGGAAATGTACTTTTATTTATTAAATTAAAATTTTAAAAATAGATATTTAAAAAAAAAAAAAGCAGTTACTTCACATTTTATCAAAAAATTATATAGAAAAAAATCGATAATGTTAAAAGGTTAAAAAAATAAAAATATCAATATTATTATCGATTAAAAATCGAAGGAGGGGTTTATTACGAACCAGGCCATATATATATATATATATATATATATATATATATATATATATATATATATATATATATATATATATATAATAGTAATATATATATATATATATATATATAATATATTTATGGCTCGTAGTATTTCGTCGGCTTACATTTATTTCTTTCTACAGTATTATATCAACTTTTCGGACGATTAAGAATTAAAATTTAAAAAGTGTGAAGCTTTGAAAAAATAGAAAGCGCTTCTTTTCATTAGCTTCTAACAATTTTTTTTTATCAACATTTGTAACTTTGTTTATTATTTTATATTATTATTATTATTATTATTATTATTATTATTATATTATTATTATTATTATTTAACTTTAATATGAATTTGATTTTTTCTAATTTCAGTAATTTTTTTTCAACAATCTAACGCTGTTTAGTTTTTATTTTTGGAAAAATTTTTCTTTTAAGAAGAAAATCCACCGCAGACCCTCGAACAAAGCGAGAGGGGCACCCTGCTTTTAGCAGGGGGGAACGTGGGGGATGATAAAGAGGGGAGAGCCGAAGGCCCTTCCGGATCAAAAAATAAAATAATATAAAAAAAATATCAATTTATTATATATATATATATATATATTATATATATATATATATATATATATAATATATATATAATATATATATATATATAATATAATATATAATATAATCTTACATTTACAGTATATTGCATTTAAAGTTTTAAACTGTTTAGTACTAAAAACATTTGTAATGTCAACAATAAAACTGCTAAAATGTTATTTTCTTACTCATTTCTTCAACACATTATCATTGTCAGTTTTAAAGACACTTTCTTGATACTTTTATACCTCTTACTCATGCCTCATGCCACATTCCACCAGTTTATCTCTTCAACTTGAACCATATCTATTATATATATTATATATTGAATTTTTTCCATTTTCGAGAATTTTATCTTGTAGTTAAATTAATTTTTCATTACATATTGAGTTTAATAAAAACTAATGCATTACCATGGCGTGGATGCATGGCAGGCTGGCGTGGATGCATGACAGACAGCTCGTTGAAGCGAGCAGCACCATGTAACAACGTACTCGCATAATTAACTGACTATATTGTTTAAAACTGAAAAAAAAAAAATAATAAAGTACACTAAAAATTTATTCTTGCCATCTTTGCGGTTTACCCTATGGTATTCCTTTAGTTAAAAAAAAAAGAATAATTTTACTTCCCTTCACACTTTGATATTATTTTAACTAAAGGAATACCATAGGGTAAACCGCAAAGATGGCAGGAGTCGGGGTCTCTCGGCCTCCTGGTGGACGACGGGGGGGACGAAAAATTTTGATTTTTTTTTAAATATTTCCGACAAATGCAAAAAAAAAAAAAAAAAAAAATTAAAAAGCCCTCCTTAGAATTTTCCGCTGATTCCAAATATGTAATTTGTTTTACTGTAGGTGTGCCATTCTCGAGTTACATGATGTCAGCTTTAGACACTCTGACCAATGTATTGTTTGGAAATGTAGTAAAAAGAACTGTAGATTCGAAATTTCATTTCGTAAAGATACCATGGTTGGAAGTTTGAAATGCCTCTTGAGAAGCATTCTTTGTTTTATTTATTGTTGGTCTAAAGAACAAACGTCTATCAAGTTTTGCAAAGAAGAGCTAAATATTAGTGCCAAGACCACAAACAGTTGATTATAACAATCTTCTGCGTGAGGTTGGTATTTTATTTTTTTATTTCGTTTCTTTAATTTTTTTTTACATTGTTACGTTAGATTTGGTTAGGTTTAGGTTGGGTTGGGTTAGGTTAGGTTAACTTATGGTAGGTTACGTTTAATTGATAAAACATCACAAAATATATTAATTTCTTTTTAGGGTTTGTGCTTCTCAAGTTATTCATGATGACACAAAAATCGGGGGAGAACATATGGAAGGAAGAATTCTTCAAGAATAGTGGGTGCTTGGAGGAATATGCAGACAGACGAAAGAGGTATTTTTATTTGCTATTCCGAACAGAAGGGAAGAAACCCTTCTCGAATGTATAAAGAGTAAGATAAAACCTAAAACGATAATTATTTCTGATTGCTTTGCATAGAATAAAAATATTGATAAAATTCCTGGCTTCGAATATAAACACCTAACAGTTAAACACAGCAAAAATTTTCTTGATCCACATTCATTTGCTCATACACAAAATATTGAAAACAATTGGTTTCTGTTGAAACAAAAATAAAAAACATTGTGGTAAGCACAGACCAATGTTGGATTCGTACTTGTGCGAATATATATATATATATATATATATATATATATATATATATATATATATATATATATATATATAATATTTATAATTTATATATATATATATATATATTATATGACAAAGTTACTTAATGGAGACACGGAACGGAAGGTCGGATCAAAAAAAAAAAAAAAAAAAAAATCGCAGGTAGCTTCTTTGATACATAAATAGATGTTCCAGGTGCGAAAGTGACTTTTCTTTGGTCAGGTCAGGTCTGGTTAGGTTAGGATAAATTAATTTCTTACATTGTAAATAAAAAAATAAACGTAAATCAATTTCACATATCAAACATATATTTTCAAAAGTTATCCAAAGCATGAACAAAATAATCCAAAGAAAACGGTTGTAAATCGCCTATCCCATATTATAACATTTATTTCGATAGCACGACTCAAAGTAGTTCCGCTTCAAATTTGACAAAATAAATTTTAATTTCCATTTTCCCATCTTAAAATGTTTACTTTTATTTAAACTTTCGTTTCATTTACAATACATTTAATAATTTGCAGTATTAAGATATATCCGTTAAGTAACTTTTACTATATATATATATATATATATATATATATATATATAATATATATAATATATATATATATATATATATATATATATATATATATATATATATATATATATATATATGAAAGAACTTCAATTAGGAAAATATGCATCTTCAGATTCGTCCAATTAATTAACCTCATTAAAAAGTATAAAGAAATCTATAATTTGTAAGGTAAAGACACTAAAAATCGTTCTTTTGTGGTCGTGATTAGATACATGATGTTTGTAGGCCTCACGTGTGACTAAGTCCATGCATCTATTATAGAGACTTTAATACAAATAGCTACAGCAAAAGGAATAACTTGCTGGAATGCTGGTGTGAGTGGTGGAAACCTGTAAAAAACAAAAAAAAAAAAAAAAAAAAAAAACTCAAAAACATACAATAGCTACAGCGAAAAAAAAAACATTTTTGAATTCTTGTAATATTATAGTTAGAAAGTTTAAAAAAAAATAATAAAATAAATAAAAATAATATTGGCTTTTTTTTTAGAAGTGGGACAGTTATATATATATATAGTATATAATATATATCATATATATAGTCATATAATATATATATAATCTGTATATATATAATATATAATATATATATTTATTGTAAAGGTATTACACGCAATGTAGGGGGCTCGAGCCGACGGGGAACACAGGGGGGGACGTTTTCCATACCCCGTAGGGGAGGAATTAGTCCTACCCCGTAGGTCCCGGAAGGCGAAGACCCGACCTCCTTGCCACGTTGCTGTATACCCTTGGTATTCTTTAGTTAAAAAAAAAAAGCAAAATTTAATAGAAAGTCTATTTATTTTAACGAGTAACCAATAAAAGGTCTCTAAATAGGCTCTCTAATCATATTACTATAATTATTAATAATTTTTTTTATTTTTTTATTTTTTTTACGTTTTCCTATTTAAAATTTTACCAGGATTCCAAAAATGTATTCCTTTTCGCTGTAGCTATTGTAGTTTTTTTTTTTTTTTTTTTTTTTTTTTTTTTTTCGCACTAAAATTGGACCAGCATTCCAGCAATGTATTCCTTTTCACTGTAGCTATTGTAGTTTTTGAGATATGAGTACTGGCCACAAAGTAAATCTTTGCCAAACTTTTTTTTATAAATTTAATATAAAAAACAAATAAGCCCAAATTGGGAGCCTACTCATTAAAAAATTCCCTTTCGAAATTTTTATATTTTTTGGATAAATTTCTTAGTATATTGTCGGCGAGAACAAGAGCCTACGAGTACTCTTAATATTACGTATTAGACGGTTAGGCCTTTTTAAAAAAGACTATTTGAACTTCCATTATACGTATCATTAGACTAAAGTTCATCAATCTTTTATTTGCTATTTAGTAAATGACTTTTATGTAGTTGGCCTAAGAGCTTACATACACCAACTGAAATCTACACAACTAATAAAGGCCTAATATATATTAATTTTAATTACTTGGTATAGTGTCGGGTTACATATACCTATATCATTGTTACAAATTATAGGAGTCTTAGTAAAATAGCCTACTTTGAACTTTTGTAAATATTTATGTTAGGCTGAAGCTCAAATAAATTTCGTTTGAAATTTATTTCTTCAACATATGTTGAATAGCTTGTTTTTTGGCCAAGAGCCTAATTAAATAGTTATCTACTCATTATGCCTACATCGAACCTTCACGAAGTCTATTTGGATCATGTCGATTATCTGCTTTCATCTCCATAGACATATCGATGGTAAGAATTCGAACACATTTCATAAAATTGAATGGAAAATGCGTAAAGTCAAATTGAAATTATAGTATTAAAGCAGCTTTACACCTCTAAAAATATTAAAAAAAAAAAAAAAAGTTCAAATCTATGTAAACTAACTAAACTCATAACCTTTACTTAACGTATAAATAGTTTAAATCTATGTAAACTAACTAAACTAACATAACCTTTACTTTACTTAACCTTTAAAAAAAACGCATGTGGCACCAAGAGAGCTTTCAAGACTATTCGATTACGTATATTTAAAAAAAATTGGCTTGAGTTTAACTGGCAGATATCGACATGAGCAGTCTATTTTTTTTTAAACTATTTTATATTAGCTTACTTATTTAGTAAATTATTGTCTCGTTTGCCTACTTACATTTATTCGTCCTTTGGTGAGGTATTCCTTTTTAATATTTGTACGCAATAATTTACATTTTTTAATTAAATTTTCTTTGGATTTTCACATTTGTGACAGACCTTTTCTCGCCTTACATTTATTTGGCGTATTTGTTATTAAATATTTACTCTTGACATTTCAGATTTAGTTTGTCATCTACTGTCTTAAAAAACTTTTAAACTTTCATAGCATATAGCTTGCTATATTCTTGAAACTAGTTTACACATTTGTGATTAACATATTTGAAAATTGGTTGATCTTAATATGGTTCGTTTTTGATAACTCTGAACTTTCACAGGGCAAGCGATTGTCCCTCCTTTTGATATTTTGCCATTCACAAGCAGTGTTTTTTTTTTTTTTGCTCGCTTCTTTGAGAAACTTCTTTAGTTTTGTTAGGTTTAATACTTACATATAGTTAATATTAAGGTACTAATTTTAAGACTTGATTATTCTCCTAGCCCCAACGAGAGGCTTCAAATAATTCGCACCCTCTTCCTACAGAAGATGCCCGCCTGGCATCACAGTGTACTGCAATCATTTTATCAGACGTTGTCCCTCACTAACTTTGCCGCTACAGCAGACAGAATTTTGCGCCCTCTGACGGACGCTTTGGCCCACAACGCCTATGCTGTTTCCTCCGTTTCTCTTCCCTCTTCACCTCTTGCACCTGCTCAACCGCCTGTGCCTCCACATTCTCCAGTACTCTAACACACCTCCCACTCTTCCTCCCCCGCAAACAGCTGCGCCTCCCGCCCAACACCTTCCCCAGTACTCTACCACCGCCTCCGCTGCTCTTCCTTACCCGCCTTCTGCAACCTTTCCAGCTCCTCCTCCTTCTCACTCACCCCATCCTCCCTACTCTCATGCTTTCGCGGTACACCCTTCTACGGCATCTCTCGATGCCCGGATGTCGGTTTTAGAATCGGGCATGCCTGAAATAAAATCTGCTCTTCTCACCCTCACTACAGCCAGTAATAATAACACCTTTCGCTCCCGTGACCGCACTCCTTCAAACTTTCGTCCTTCTTGCGGTCCTCGTTCACCTTCTGCTTCTTCCTTACGCCAGCGTCAGTATCCGCATGGGTACTGTTATTATCACCATACTTTCGGTATGGACGCGAAGAAATGCGACCTCCCTTGCCCACTCCACCAGGGAAACTCAGCAGCAGGCCCGTCGTAGGAGCGACGGGAGATGCTGACTCTTTCTCTTCTTCTCCTCCTAATGCACAGGAAATTCTTCGTATCTACGATCACTCCTCTAAACTTTCCTTCTTGATCGATTCTGGGGCCAGCCTTTCTTTGGTTCCCATGGACCCTTCCCAGGACTCTGCTATCCCTCTTTCTGGCCGTCAACTTTTCACTGCTACTGGCTCTTCCATTCCGGTATATGGAGAGTGTTTATGCACGTTGGATCTTTTTTTTCCGCCGCAAGTTCACATGGGTTTTCTCGTCGCTGAGGTGACACAGCCCATCCTCGGTGCTGATTTTTTGTCCCATTTTAATCTTATGGTCGATCTTCGTAATCGCCGACTTGTCGATGGCGATACTTCTCTTTATACTCCCTGTGCTATTATCGCTTCTGCTCTAAAGGTGGTTTCTGCTATTGCTCCTCCAACTTCTTCGGTAGTCTCTCCCTTTCTTACCCTCCTGCAGAAGGAATTTCCTTCTTTATTGCATCCTTGCTCTGCCGACATGCCAGTTAAGCATTCTGCCGAGCATCATATTGAGACAGTGGGCCCTCCGACTTTTGCTCGGGTTCGTCGTTTTCCACCTGATAAGCTTAAGGCCGCCAAGGCCGAGTTTAAGCACATGATACAGCTGGGTATTGTGCGCCCCTCCAAGAGTTGTTGGTCTTCTCCGCTACACATGGTTCCTAAGGGCACTACGGGGGACTGGAGGCCCTGTGGTGATTTTAGGGCCCTGAATGCTGCCACGATTTCAGATCACTTTCCGGTCCCACACACATACAGTCTTTCACCTCCCACCTGGACTTAATTCGGGCATACCACCAGATTCCAGTAGCCCCGGAAGACGTCCCCAAGACAGCTGTGATCACCCCGTTTGGCCTTTTCGAGTATTCGAGAATGCCTTTCGGCCTAAGATGCGCCGCTCAATCGTTCCAACGCTTCATAGACTCTATTCTTCGTGGTCTTATGTTTGCCTGGGCTTATTTGGATGATCTTTTCGTTGCTTCCTCCTCTCCTGAAGAACATGCGGATCACCTACGTGCAGTCTTTGGTAGGTTGAATGATGCGGGAATTCGTCTCAATCCTACTAAGTGCGTATTCGTTGGGTCTTCTCTCACCTTCCTGGGTCACACAGTCTCGGCCGAGGGTATTTGCCCTCTTGTAGACCGTGTGGAAGCTATCTGCGCCTTTTCTCTCCCACAGAACCAGAAGCAGCTTCGTCAATATCTAGGAATGATCAACTTCTACCATAGGTTTCTGAAATCAGCGGCACCCCTCTTAGCCCCGCTTACCGCACTGATTCGTCCTAAACAGCGAGGCAGCACCACAAAGGTCAACTGGTCTCCGGCAGCAGAGTCTGCTTTTGAGGCTTCCAAAGAAGCCCTCGCCTCCGCCACTCTTTTAGTTCATCCCCACGATACCGCACCAGAGGTAGATGCCTCCGATTTCTCTGTTGGTGCGGTGCTTCAGTTAGTTTCAAAAGGGTGAATGGTGCCCACTTGCCTTTTTTTCACGCGCTGCAACCCGCAGAAACAAGGTATAGTGCTTTCGGTCGGAGTTGCCTTGCCATGTATCTTGCTGTTCGCCATTTTAGGTACTTTCTGGAAGGACGGGAGTTCCATATCCTGACCGACCATAAGGCAATAACCTTTGCTATGGCTTCACGCCACGAAAGACATTCCCCTTCGTGAAGCTGGTCATCTCGAATTTGTTTCCCAGTTTACCACGGACATACGTCACATCTCCGGAGTGGATAATTTCACCGCTGATGCCCTTTCTCGGATTGAAATCAACGCTCTTTCTCCCATTCCATACATTGATTACGTAGCCATGGCCACGTGCCAGGAGCAAGACAATATCGATTTTCAGCAGGACTCTTCTCTACAGCTGCAGTGGCTCAATCTTCCGGGCATAGAGAGACTCTTGTGCGACACTTCAACAGGCCACCTCGTCCTTTCGTTCCAAATTCTCTTCGAAAGAGTTGCAATCTCCATTCGCTTTCACACCCTGGGTCGAGGCTTCACGCAAACTGGTAACAGATCGTTTTGTGTTAACGCCGAAGTAGCGAATTGGGTCCGCGCCTGCATGGCTTGTCAACGCTCTAAGGTGCAAAGACACTAAAGCTCCCTTGGGCACCTTCTTGCCCCCTGGTCAAAAATTTGAGTTCACATCGGCATTGTTGGACCCTCTTCCACCTTTCATGGCATGCGATATATCCTCACCTGTATTAATCGGTTCACTCGTTGGACCGAAGCTATCCCTCTCTCTGTTGCTACTGCCGAATCTATAGCTTTCTTGTTCCATTGGATCTCTCGGTTTGGCATCCCTCTCTCGGTCACGACGAATCAAGGTTGCGTTTTCGAATCCTTCCTCTGGAACGATTTGATGCGCTTGCTTGGTTCTGAGAAGATCCATACTACCAGCTTCCATCCTATCTCGAATGGGATTTGTGAGAGGTTCCACCGTCAGCTTAAAGCCTCTCTCATGGCACATCCACAACCAGAACACTGGACTGAAGCTCTTCCTTTGGTTATGCTGGGTATACGCACGGCCGTTAAGGAAGATCTTCAGTGTTCAGCTGCAGAACTTGTTTATGGCTCTACTCTCCGCCTGCCTGGCGAGTTCTTTTCTCAATCTTTCCCTCCCGCTACTGCAGACCCCACCCTGTATCTCACTCGTTTGAAACGCTGTGCCCTCTCCTGGAGACCTACCCCGTCCCGCCAGCAAAAGGTGCACTCCTACATTCCGAAAGATCTTTCTTCCTGTACCCATGTTTTGGTGAGGCATGACTCCCACCGTTCGGCTCTCCAACCCAAGTATGACGGGCCATTCCCGGTTATACTTCGGAAGGAGAAGTTCTTCACTGTTCAGCGTCCCACCCGTACCGAAGTTATATCGATTGATCGTCTCAAGCCTGTTTATTTTGAGGCGAATCCTCCTGACGTCCAAGATTCAGACTTGTTTCCAAAACCTATTCCGATTCCTTTGGATACACCACCTTCTTATCCTGTACCAGATTCTCCACCTCCTTCATCTCCTCCCGACTCTTCTCCTACTGATTCTCCACCTCCACCACTTCTCCCTCTAGATCCAGATCCTCTTCCTTTTCCCCCTCCTCTCCATCTGCCGCCACCTTCCACTCCTCCACCTCCTGCCCTGCCTTCCACAGGTAGTACTGCCGATGTTCCACTTCCTTCTCGTATTCCTCGCCCTAGCCCCCACTCCTGCGTCTCCAACACCAGCTCCCCGTTCTTGACCTCGTCCTGGTTTGCAACCGCCTACGTCTAGAGTGGTATCGAGCAGAGGTGTCAGTTGCACAGGCCGCTCCGCTACCAAGATTAGAGCACCTGAACCTCAGCTCTGCAGGGGGGGTATATAGCCGAGTGCGCTCTAAAGAATAGATTACGCCCTAGATAGGAACGAGCTTAACTTCTTCCCGAAATAGGCTCCGCCTCCAAGCTAGCGCATTATAATTTTTGAGATTCACGCGAGAATGACCAGCGTATAACTGATGTTGCACAATAAATTAAAAATAAAATTAACATTCGGCAAATTATTGCCAAGCGAATAAATATAATACCCGAGGACAGGGGTCTAACCCTAATTTGTGAATTAGCTGTAAGAAAAATAAAACGTGTAAAGGACATCCCAATTCTCAATCAACCTTCAAAGAAGCGGTCACAAGAGCCTAACCCCTGTGTACCACGCTTCAATATATATATATATATATATATATATATATATATATATATATATATATATATATATATATATATATATATATATATATATATATATATATATATATATATATATATATATATATAGGCTTCTGTGTGGATGTCAATAATGGAGAATGTTTTGAAGAAATATCATTCACAATTAACAAAAGGAAGATTTTCGATAATTGCAACAAATTAAAGAAAAATACATATACTGATATTTTATACCATTATTTTCACAAATACTTCCCGACTTGTCCTATAGCAGTTAAATATAAACATTATAATAGTCCACATTCACAAAAAAGGCCCAGATGTTACCGTACATGCACCTTGTAAATTTCCTAATTGTTTAAAATATAAATTTAAGATTCACAACGTTTACGTTAAGAGTGAAACGTAACAGTACGCATAATACCTTATGGTACTTTTAATCATGAGGGAGGAACTTACCATCGGAGACCTATTTAAGAGAACTGAAATAGGAAATAAGTTAAAAACTATCAACCCAACAGAAGTATCTAATGAAAATTGGTTAAATTTAGAGGAAGAGATAGGTAAAGCTGGCAATTTAACAGATGTTCCAGCTTTGCCAGTTTAGAGCCAGATAAAATACTTGGAAAATAATAAGAACGAACTTCATGAAGACGACATCGTGTCTCTGGACAAATTTAAAAAAATTCTTATTGATGAAGATAAGAATAACAATGTTACAAAATTTAAAAATTTTGTTTTTTTATTTTTCTAATGTAATTTTTCATGCTATTTTAAAAATGCTTTTAGTTTTTCTCTATCATAGACCGTTTTAATGCTACGACCCAATTCAGTATTAGGCTGGTGTCTTTATTTCCAAGTAAATGCATACCCTTTTGTATGATCAAGAAACGTTATGCATTTGGCTTCTTAATTGATTCTGAATATATAAGAGTTACCAAGTACTCAATTTTCGCTATATATATAAATATTTGTCGTCAAATAGCTGATCAGTCTGAATTTATTGCATAAAGTGTGTTTGTTGTGATGATTTTTCATATATATATATATATATATATATATATATATATATATATATATATATATATATATATATATATATATATATATATATATTTTATATATACTTTTTTATTTTTTTTTAAATATTTTTTTTTCAGAGTCAGTAATTTTTATTTTTTATATGAAACAAAAACTATGGCGTCCAGGCAATGCAAAAATTCACCAAATGTTTTTTGCTATGTATGCGGATACTATGTTGGTCCCAAGCAATTCTCTACTAAAATTGTTAAAGGAACCAAATATTGGATTGCCTATCGATTGTACTTTGGAATGTCTATGGGTGACCAAGACAAACATTGGGCACCGCATATTATATGTGGAAGTTGCAAATCTACGCTGGAAGGATGGCTAAGAGGAACAAGAAGATCAATGCCTTTCGCTATTCCTAGAGTATGGAGAGAGCCGAAGGATCACAATAGTGACTGCTATTACTGTATGGTAGATGTCACAAAGTATAGAAAGGCTAAAGGAAGGAAATCTCTTCCATATCCAAGCATACCCTCATCAATAGCCCCCATCCCTCATGATGAACACTTACCTATACCTCAGCCGCCTTTATATGTAAGCAAAAATCTTGAATTGAATTTCTTTCATTAATGAAAAAAATATAAAAAAAAGTATTAAAATGAAATTAGACTTACATTCAAATAAGGTTTCTTCTTATTTTTCAGGAAGAGGATATGTCCGTTGACTCTAATGACTCTAATGATTCCTCAGGATACGATTTTTCTGATGAAATGGATGAAGAAAACTTTTCTCCTCATTTCCCCAACCAAGAAGAACTTGACGATCTAATCCGGGATTTAGGACTTACTAAATCAGGAGCAGAGCTCCTTACTTCAAGAATGAAGGAATGGCATTTACTTGATAAGGATTGCAAAAGTACTGCTTATAGAAGTCGACATTTAGAGTTTGCTACATACTATGCTATGGATAATGGCTTATGTTATTGCAATCAAGTGAAAGGTTTATTTACAGCTATAGGTGTGGAACATAACCCTACTCAATGGCGCTTGTTTATTGATACCTCAACACGAAGCTTAAAAGCTGTATTGCTTCACAATGGAAATGAATATCCATCAATACCTGTTGCACACTCTGTCCAAATGAAAGAGGATTATGAAAATGTTAAGCATTTACTTGAAAAGATTAACCACAATGAATTTCAGTGGGATGTATGTGGTGATTTCAAAATGATAGGATTTTTGTTAGGTTTGCAGGGTGGGTTTACTAAATATTCTTGTTTTCTTTGCTTATGGGATAGTAGGGCAACTGCAGATCATTACAACAAAGTACATTGGCAAATGCGCACGGATCTACAGCCAGGTGCATTCAACGTAGTAAAAAACCCTCTTGTGCAGCCTAAAAAGGTTTTACTACCTCCTCTTCACATAAAATTAGGCTTAGCAAAGCAATTTGTGAAAGCTTTAGATTTTGGAGGGGACTTTTCAACAAATCCGTGTTATGTTTCCTAAACTGTCAGATGCTAAAGTCAAAGGGGGCATATTTACTGGACCCCAAGTTGCTACCTTACTAAAGTCATCAACGTTGGAAGAAAAGATGAGTAGTTTTGAAAGGGATGCTTGGTCTGCATTCCGTAATGTTGTCCATGGATTTTTAGGAAACAATAAAGATCCCAATTATGTACAGCTCAAAGAGAAGCTTATTGAATGTTATAAAATTATGGGTTGCCGCATGTCTTTAAAGCTACACATGTTACATTCGCATCTTGACTTCTTTCGGGAGAATTTAGGGGATGTTAGTGAGGAACATGGTGAAAGATTCCACCAGGTTATTCAAACGTTGGAAAAGCTGTATCAGGGACGATGGAATTGTGCCATGATGGGAGACTATATTTGGTCTTTGGTTAGAAAAGATAAAAATATTCATAAAAGAAAAGGTAGATCCTCAAAACATTTCTAAATAAAGTAAGCAAATGCATTTCTTTCAATTGAAATTAATTTTTATTAATATTATATTATATATATATATATATATATATATATATATATATATATATATATATATATATATATATATATATATATATATATATATATATTAGGCCATATTATTGAAAAAATATATAAATCAAATGCTTTTATAACAATAAATATATATTATAACTGCGAATATTAGTCAATGCCGGTAGGGAAAATTCTGAAACAAGAAAATTCATAATTTTGGAATATCTCTAAAACTATCAATGTTTCGGGAAAATGAGTACCATTTCTGGATTCAGCGCAAAAATCTGCATAAGAAACAATATAAAAATAAAAAGAAACAATTTTTGTGTTACATTGTGTAATTCAAATAAAAGATTGAAAGGGTTTATTCAAAGAATTAATTATCACCCTTTTTCGACTTTCCTTATGTATGAAGAGCAAATGCGGATATATAATGATTTAGCAAGGAAAAAAAACTTATTACTATTTATAGATGCCACTGGAAGTCTGACAAGAGCTCCTCGATCTTGCTATGATAAGAGAATAATTCATTACACAGCTATTACACGAAACGAAAACTATTTTTCAATACCTATTGCCATGTATGTCGCCTCCAAACACACAGTGGAAGAAATTACAATATTTTTTAATGATAGTTGCAAAATCAAAGGAACTTCGGAATTCTAATAATCTTCCACAAGTCATTGCCGTTGACAACAGTAAGGCTATTATCGCAGCAGCAATCAAACTATTTAATAATGAAACAATTACTTCATACATAAATAAGGAGTACGAAACTGAAGTCGGGCAAGTAACGTTTAAAACAAATACAGTTGTATATATTTGTACAACACATTTCATTAATCTATTATTAAACATTTACCTAAGAAAAATTTTCGGCTTAATTGTTTTGTTAAAAATGCTATACTATCAATAATCTACGAAGATAGATTTAAAGAACAAGAAAAAATTTTTAAATCATTAATCGTAACTCTAAATTATAAATTTTGTAGTGAACGCACAATTCAAGCTCTAGAACATATTGAGAGCAAAAAACGGTTGGAAATAAACATTGAAGAAGAAAATATTGAAGAAAATTTTGATGAATATTCTGAGACTTTTATCTCAGAGAAGGACATTTCCAAAATCAAATCTTTATATTACATAAGATTTCAGAAAATATCAAATGCTATTATTAAAGATGCAAATGATTTTAGATCCAACAAAGAAAACAATTTGTATTGCCCTAGTTTCATTCAGTATTTTGTGGAACATTGTGTTCCAATCTGGTCCCTATGGTCCAATAAATTAGGTCGACAAACTAATGTTACATTTAAACCTGAAGAAAAATTGCGTCTGACAAATGCCACAGTCGAATCGGCCTTTGCATATGATAAGAAATCTATATTTAAGCGTGATAAAAGATATAAAATAACTGATTTTGTTAAACTTTACTCAAGATATGTAAAAGCTAAATTAAGGAATTGTAATTTTTATTCGACGTATAACATAACAAGGAAATTTATAAGATCAAGGAGCACTAAGAAATTTAAAAAGAGAAGCAAAGCAATAGCAACAGAAAATAAGGACGGATGTTTGAAGCAAAAAGTAATGAAGCAACGAGAAATAAATGGCAAAAGGAAAATGTCTGAAATTGCTGAGGAAGATTTAGAGAATCTAAATGTGTCATTTGAAAAATCAGAAGAGACTTGGAGAAAGAAGCAAAGAAAATCAAAATTGGAAATTACATCAAAGCAGTTAAAGCAACATGTTAACGAAGCCCTAGAAAAACGGAAACCAAGTAATGAGAAAACAGAAATAAATGTCAACACGCAGAAAATTAGAAAAGTTATTAGAAGTTTAACAAGTGTTGATGAAAGAGAAGTAGATGATTTCAATTGCTTCGATGAAAGTGTTGATGAAAGAGAAGTAGATGATTTAAATTGCTTGGATAATAATAAATGGTTGACATATGATGTTATTGATAGTTTCAAGTTATATGCCTTCAAAATATATGCAAAGTCTTGTACATTCTAATTTTCATCCAGCAATAAATTATCTATATCGAAAGAATATAATGGAAAATGATAATATAGTTATGTCATTAAACACAAATAAAAAGAATTAATAAACATTGTTTTAATTGTTATAAATTTTGACCCAGTGAAATTGTATATTTAATTCAATGACTAGAATAACAATTCCTGAACATGTTCAAAAAGGCATAAAAAATTTATTATATGCAATCCATGTTACCAACGAGTCATGCATAGATTTAGCTAATTTTTCCATTTGTCATATCAATGACACACCTCAACAACCTAACGATTATGATTGCGGCGTTTGTGTTATGCACAACGCAGACAGCATTGTAAAAGAAAATGATTTGTTAAAGGATGATAATCTTAAAAGCCGTCGCAAATTAATTAAAAGGAAGCTACAAAATTATAAATTTATACATGGAAAATATCACCCACTAAATCAAATTGATTTGCAATCAATGTTGAAAAGATGCGAAAAATTAGAAATGAAAAACAAAAATTACAGTATATTACATGCAATATAAACTATAATAAAAATTTTTTTTCTCAAATATACAGAACGACAAGTGGTTAAATTGTGAAGCAAAAAATTGTCCTTATAAGAAAGGTCCAACAGAAGGCATTACTATGACACAGTATATTTACTGTCGAGAATGGTACCATAACGATTGCTTACGATCTGCAATTCATGAAAATTTCTTGTGTACAAATTGTGTACAGTTGCTAAATGATGAATAAATCTATTTGCAATTACGCTTTCCACTCTCTTTTTTTAAAAATTCATCAATAAAGTCATTCCATTGTAGAAACTATTTATCTTGAAAACAAAACAAAAATTTGAATTTAGTTTGCACATAAAATCGTGTTTGTCGATTGGAAGCGCTAAAGTTAATATATATATATATATATATATATATATATATATATATATATAGTAAAAGCAGAAATGGATACGCATACATATATTACACATGGTAGCTAAACGTAGTAAGTGAAATTATTTAAATATATAAATATATATAAGGGTAAATGCCTTTAAGGTAAAAAATGGACTAAAGGAATGGTTTTAAGATCCTTCTAAATTTTTAAAAATAATTTATTTAGTAGATAATTTATTTAGTAGATAAATCTTCACAATAGCTTTCAGCCTAACGAGGCCCTCTGTCAGTTGTGCTACATGAAGAACTAAGTTTAAAAATCTAAAAATTAAATAATTATTATAAAAATTCTAAAATCGAGTAATATTTAGAAAGTTTTGGAATTAATTTTCTTAAAAATGGTGTGGAGTTTAAGATGGGATCAATTATGGAAGATCGTTTTTTGTTTGTTAAAGTTTTTGTGTTGTTTATACAGAAAGATTCGGTTGGGTTTTCTGCTGTGTAGGTGTTCTATACATTTATAGGTTGTGGGAAGACATCTAGCCAGATATCACCCAAAACACAAAAAAACTTTAACATACAAAAAAACGATCTTCTAATTGATCCCATCTTAAACAACATCTTAAACTCCACACCATTTTTTAAGAAATTAATTCCAAAACTTTCTAATATTACATTGATTTTTAGAATTTTTATAATCATTATTTTTTTAGATTTTAAACTTAAGGCGTCTGATTTTGCACTTTTGTTACCGAAATGCTAGCGCAGTTTCAGCCAGTCAATTCCAGCATTAAAATCGTGAAAAATGCTTATCAAACGTAGGGAATTTCTTTAATTCTGTATGGTTGCTATTTCGTTGTGAATTTTTTTATATTACACAGAATTAGTGACATTTTTTACGTTTGGTGAGCCTTTTTTTACGTGATTCTGCGCTATGTTTGACGAAAAAACGAACAAAATTTTAAGGCATTTCCTGTTAGCAAAGTGCAAAATGGAAAACGCCTTTAGTTCTTTATGTAACACAACTGACAGAGGGCCTCGTTAGGCTGAAAGCTATTGTGAAGACTTATCTACTAAATAAATTAGTACATTATTTTTAAAAATTTAGAAGGATCTTAAAACCATTCCTTTAGTCCATTTTTTACCTTAAAGGCATTTACCCTTATAAATATTATAAAGCGTCTTAAGCTTTAACTTTTATATATATATATATATATATATATATAGTATATATATATATATATATATATATAGTATATATGATATATATATATATATATATATATATATATATATATATTCTAGAAGTACGAGTATATAATACATTGAATTGTGGACTGTAATACTATTATATTGAATAAAGATTTAAATAAAGACAAACATGTATTAATTATGTATTGGACTTATCTGAAATTACAAGTTATCTACTTCGAAGTATGACCCTTGGGAGGTTACACAGCTGTTCCAACGTTTCTTCGTCTGTTCATAGCAGTACCGGAAGTCATTCTCCTGAAGGGTGTTTAGTTCACGTATTACAGTATTTTTTAGGTTTTCCATCTCCCCAAAATGATGACCCTTCAACTCCACTTTCAACTTAGGGAAGAGGTAGAAATCGCACGGAGCTTGATCTGGGTTGTATGGAGGATGTGGAAGTACTTGAATATTTTTCTTCGACAGAAATTCTATGATTGAGAGCGCAGTGTAAGATGGCGCGTTATCGTGTTGCAGCACCCAATCGTCTGCAATGTCTGTTCTGATCTAAGAACTCTGTTTTCAAGCCGTTCCAAGATGGAGTCTTTGTAAAAAATCTTTATTAACTATCTGTCCTAAAGTTACAAATTCTTGTGCACAATACCACGGCTGTCAAAAAAAAAAAAATATTCATTGTCCTCACGTTGCGTGCCATTCCGCACTTTGCCGTTTGGTTTCAGGATCGTACTCAAAAACCCATGATTCACCGCCTGCTATAACTTTATCCAAAAAAATTGTGCTCCATTTCAAATTTTTCAAGTGAATCTTGACAAATTTTGAACCTGTTCGCTTTCTGCTCCACAGACAAGTCTTTCGGCACTAGTTTTGCACAAAGTTTTGGCATGCGCAAATGGTTTGCGTCTATAGCACTCTAATGATAACCGCATTTTATCCTCAAACCAGTTCCTTCTGCAAACACTCTGACACTGAACCGGCGGCCTCTCTCATCACAGCTCTAACAACTTGCACATTTTATAGTTTATTGAAGATATTTAGCTACAATGAGGGTCGTCTTCAACATCTTCTCGGCCGTCTTTTTGAAAGCTTTGTGCCACCTTAAAACCATGGTTCTTCGATAGAAGGCTAATCCCGATAAGCTTCTGCTTAAAGAAATGTCTCAGGAGGCAGACTTATTGACGTTTCACAGAATTTGATAGCGTACTGACGTTCAATATTTAACTGCATCGGAAAAACGTAAAGAGGATAGAAAACACGCCCGTACACAATAAGATGTAGAGCAAAAAGGTAACGAGGATAGAAAATGAAGAGGTCTGGGACTTGGAAAATATAATAATTAGAATCAATATGGTCCTATTACTTGAGTGTAAGCGTGGTAATACAGCTCAAGGTCAACGTTTTTGTTATAGGTCTTCAAAAATAAAAATAAAAAAATTTATTTGATTGTTAAATGTTAACTGTTGATCTCTGGGACTTGAACTATACAATAATTATATTAGATAGTAACGTGGTATTTGTGTGTCACTTTCGAATTTCAGATCAAAGTTCACGTTCTCGAATTATTTATGTTCATAGGTATGTATTGTATTATCTCGTTCTTGTCAATTATTCATTCTAGCGACCCCAAATCAAAATGATGAGGCGGGACTTGGACCATATAATACTAGAATAACTATGATCCTATTAATTGCGTGTATCGAAATTTAGCTCAAGGTCCACGCTTTTATGTTACAGGTCTCCAAAAATAAGAATTTAAACTTTTCATTTTGTTGTTAAATGCTAATATTTAGAAGTCCCTCAAATCTAAACATTGAACTCCTGGGAGTTGGAACCCAGGCCCAAATATATTACATAGCATCAGTGGTATTTGTGTTCACATTCGAATTTCAGAACAAAGCTCACAGGTTCTCGAAATAGGCAACATAAGTATGATTGCTCTTACTTTTGGTGTTCTGTGCCACTATTCATTATAAAGGGTTTTCAAATGAAAAGATGAGGTATGGGGACTATAAAATTAATGGCCAACAAAGATTTTGCGTCGGCAAAACATTTGAAAGTCATTTTATAAGTAACTTGCTCTGATTCCGAATATGACCTCCTGTCCTTCTAGATTGGCTCTAGTTTTTGAGATTCAGGTGGTCACAAAATACATTAATAACAACAATTTATGTTAGTTCTAACGTAATTCACAAAAAAAAAACATGAAAGATATATACCACAAATTGTTAACGAGTAAGTACATAAAATGCCACAGGTCAAAACATCTAATCTAGTACAATAAAAATCATTGCACCTAATGCATTACAAATCACAGCTCTATATGATTGTCTTCTGTGTGCAGAATAAGGACAATCGTTGAAGGCTCCAACAATAGTTCGCCATCATGTGTGTATCCCATCTTCCTTGGTATCTTTTTTCCACACCTTGATATCTTGATGGAACTCTCTCCCCTTTGTTCTCACTATAACATCCTGAAGATTATCCGAAACCGACCTAAGTGATCTGCGCAGTGAACTTTTGGCGCCTATATTAGTATTCAAACTTTTTTGAAGCTCCGAGCATTTTCAAAGCCGAGTCTAAGGAGGTTGCAGATTTATGCTGTTCCAAAAGTTCTGAACAACCAAGACAAAACTTTTTCCAAGGCAGATGCTTCAATATCAGTCATGAATCTACAAAACTGTCATCCTGATGACGGCGAACTTGAGGGCTGCCAAAGATTCCAACCCTTTGAGTTTCTTCATACCAACCCTGGAAAAATCTGCAAATATATTTGAAACATTTACCATCTTTGTCTAGGGCCCTAACAAATTGGCTTCATCAGTTCTAGCTTGATGGAAAATTATTTTTCCCCTCTCAACCAGTGGTTCGTTAATGATATTGATGCACCTATTGAGTCATATTTCCTATAAGAGCAACTTTTCCAGTGGTTCCTCCTAGCCCTACTATCCCAGCCGCAAGTGTTAGAAACAAGGGTACTTTTTTGTAAACTAGTTTTTGTTACATAAGTAAGACGTTGACCATCTTCAAATCAACCCATATAGACCACTGGTGTTCATTATATCTAAGCTTGCAAAATTATTCTTATATGTTCATATTCCTCTTTCAGTTTTGTTGGAGTGAGCTATTGGAATCGATGCATAACTATTCCCATTGTACAATAAAACACTCAAGCTTCTCGTTGAACTATCCACAAACAATCGCCAATCTTCTGGTTCGGTACTTAGTGTACAACCCCATTTGGAGAAGGAGTCCAGGGATGTTCCTACAGTATACCAGGTCTTCTTCTTCAATAGTACTACCTCTCTTGTCCGAAAAAGTTATTTTACATTCGGCCTTGAGACAGTTCTTTTCACTCAGTCTAGATGCTAAAAAGCTCAGAATCTGCTTGGAGAGACTAACTCTCGTACTAAATCACTGATCTCTTCCTGAGAGCTGTTGCTGTAATGAAGTACTTCTCTTCATATTCGTCACCACTCATCTGCACGTGTGCAGCCACCAAATCTGGATATCTTCTTCATCAGACAATGCTATAGGTCTGGGAGTGAACACGGGGATGGGGACATCGTCGGAGGGTGGTACAGATCGCCTTGTTGATTCCAAATCCGGATACCAAATTTACGTTTCTTGTAAACGATTGATACCTTCACATTAACCAAAACAAAAATAAGTCACTGTGGTGAATCTTGGGCCGCCATACCATAGGTACACCAAATTTAAACCTTTCTTCGTCCATTTTTCCACTGACGTAGATTTTGACACACGTTTTACAGACCATATGGGGAGATCAATACTTATCTTGGTCTTGTATGCCAGATATGCTTGCTTCCCAAAGTTGGTAGCGTAATTATTCTTCTTCTCTTTTGATTCTCCTGGCAAGAGCCCACCACAGATGTAGTGAATACATTGCTAAGCACCAACAGGCTCTTCGTGAAGGTTCCACCTATAGTGTCTCTGAAAAATAATAATAAAGTATATAAAGGTAAGCCCCTTAAAAAGAAATAAAACGATATTACTGTAAAATATGCATTAAAAAAGATATTTGTATAAGAGTAAATAAATCTGGAACACCCTGTATCTCAAGAACTAGAGACAATCTTGGAAAACTAATGTCATTTCTGAAATCAGCACACCCGATATACTATAAATTCGATAAAATATCCTTGGCAGCAAAAAAAAATGTTTTTGTTGGCCAGTGATAATTAGAATCACTATGGTCCTATTGTTTGTGTGTAAGCGTCGAAATTTAGCTCAAGATCCACGTTTTTATGTTACAGGTCTTCAAAAATTAGTTTTTATTTTAATGTTAAAATATAATATTTAGAGGTTCTCAAATCTAAATATTGAACTCTGGGTGTTGAATCTTATATTTATATTAGATGGTATCGTGGTATTTGTGTGTCACTTTCGAATTTCATATCAAAGTTCACTCTTTTGAATTATACATGTTCTTAAGTATGTATTTTATTTTCTCGTTTTTGATAATTATTCATTCTAAAGGGCTCTCAAATGAAAATGATGATGTCTGGAACTTGGACTATATAATAAATGGTTCTATATTTGTGTAAGGTTCGAAATTTAGCTCAAGGTCCACGTTTTTATGTTATAGATCTTCAAAAATAAGAATTTAAACTTATTTATTTTAGTTAAATGCTAATATTTAGAAATTTTCAAATCTAAATATTTTTGTTTATATATATATATATATATAATATATATATATATATAGTTAGTTTATATATTTGTTATTATATATATTTATACTATATATAATATATATATATATATATATATATATATGGTTATATATATATAATAATTTAAATTACTCTATTTATATTTTTATAATTTTATTATATATATATAATATATATTATATATATATATATATATATATATATATATATATATTATATATATTTATTATATATATATGTTTGTCTATATATATATATGGCTATTTATAAGATGTCTGACTTGTCGAACGAAAATCAATACAAATAAAACGTACTCCTCAACGTTTTGAAGTTAAATGCATTAATAAATATAATTTTCAAACAAAATTTAATTAATATTAACAAAATTTAAATAAGAAATTGACAAATATTTTTGTGCTTCACAATCTATAGTCTTATAAAAATGAGTAGCTTAGGCCGTGCTTAGGCTTTTATTTCAGTTTAATTTGATGAATGTATATACGTAAAGTTTGTAGAAACACCTTGACAATAATAAATTGATATTTGATATTTTTATATATTTGCAAAGTCTTGATTCAAGTAAGTCCCCGGCCCCCTCCATATCATCCTCTCAACTCTTTGCAGAGTGGTGCGTTTTCGCCTGCAAGCTCGCGGGTCCGGCTTTTTTAGTCAGCAATACCCATAAATTATACTAATAATCGAAAATAAAAAATGAAAGAACTTAGAAAAATAAATAATTTTTAAATAATAATACAATAATAATAATATAATAATAATACCACACACACTAATATAATAATAATAATAATAAAAATCTTTTGTTAATTTCTTAAAATTAAAAATGCAAATAACGCTAATAAATAATAGAAATTGCAGCAATAAAGAAAAGGCCCGAAATTCGTTGTTTTTCTTGAAATTTCCCCGTATAAACGGAGTCAATATCTTATAAAAACCTGATACTATATATATATATATATATCTATATGTTTATAATAAAACTATATATATTAATATATATATATATCTATATATATAGATTTATATATATCATATGGCCGGTATATAATTTTTGATCTTTACAATTACACGAGTCTCTGAAATTGTATTTTCTTATTTATTTCTTTTTTATATTCTTTCAGTTTTATTTATTTATTTATTTATTTTATAGGATTTTTTTTATTTAATTATTATTTTTGTCCTTTTTCTATAATTTTATTGATTATTATTTACTTTTTAATTATTTATTTTTATATATTTATTTTAAATATTTTTGTTTATATATATATATATATATATATATATATATATTTATATAGTTATTTATATAAAGAAAGTATATAATAAATATATAAATTATACATATTATTATATATATATATATATATATATATATTAATTTAAATTACTTTTATATTTTTATAATTTTTTTAAATATATATATATATATATAAATTTTTTTTATATATATATATATATATATATATATATATATATATATATATATATATATATATATATATATATATATATATATATATATATATATTTATATATATATATATATGGCCTAATTTAATTTTTTATTTTTACTATTTTATTATTTTTATTATATTATTTTTTTTTTATTTTTTATTTCTTTGTTTTATTTATTTATTTATTTATTTTATAGGATTTTTTTTATTTAATTATTATTTTTTGTCCTTTTTCTAATTTTATTGATTATTATTTATTTTTTAATTATTTATTTTTATATATTTATTTTATTTACTTATTTCATAATTTTTTATTTTATTTTTTATTTTTATTTTTTCTTATTTTTTTTTTTTATTTTTTTTTTTTTTTATTTTTTTTTATCTTTTTTTTTATTTTATTTTTTTTTATTTTTTATTTTTGGTGTCCTTTTTCTAATTTTTATTTATTATATTTTTTTATTTATTTTGTAATTTATTATTTATTTATATTTATTTATTTTATATTTTTTTTATTTTTATTTTGTCATTTTTCTAATTTTATTTATTTTATTATTTATTTATTTATTTATTTTTGTTTTATTTATTTATTCATTTTATAATTTTTTTTTTATTTATTAATTTTATTTTTTATTATTATTTATTCATTATTTTTTATTTATTAATTTATTTATTTATTTATTTCATAATTTTGTATTATTTATTTTTATTTATTTTTTTTTATTTACCTGTTTTATTTTTTTTATTTTATTTTATTATTTTTTATTATTATTTATTTTTTATTTATTTTTATCTATTTATTTTATTTATTTATTTCATTTTTTTATTTATTTATTTTATTTTTTATTTTTATTTATTTATTTTATTTATTCTTATTTTATAATTTTTTTTCTTTTTTTTTTTTTTTTTTTTGTCCTTTTTTTTGTGTTTAATTTGTCCTCAATTTTTGCGTAAGAAATACCCTAAAAAAGTTAGGGGAAAAAAAACTCTGCTGAAAAAAACTCTGCTAACTTAATGGACATCACAAAAGACAGAGGGTGTGCCTTTGTCTGAAGATTTGAAAAAGTTTTTACTTGGAAAAGGGGTTGCAACGAGTAGATCTACACCCTACCATCCAACCGGGAATAGTCAATGCGAACGATTTGTTGGAACAATCTGGAAAACAATAACTTTGTGCCTTGAGGAAAAATGTTTGCCTATTAAGAATTGGGAGGAGGTACTACATGAGGCTATGCATTTAATAAGATCTCTATTGTGTACTTCCACTAATAGCACGCCTCATGCAAGATTGTTTACTTTTCCTAGGCAATCAATAAGAGGTACAAATACACCAAGTTGGTTGACAAACCCAGGTAAAGTTCTTCTAGGAAATTCGTTAGGAACAAAAACGAAACTTTGGTTCAAGAAGTTGAGTTATTTGAGGTGAACCCGAATTACGCTCGAGTAAAATTCGAGAATGGGAGAGAAGATATCTATAAGTGATTTAGCTCCAATAGGAAATGGAAGCATATCATCGAGGGGATAAACCTGAAAGCAAGAAAACTAAGCATTTAATTATTTTTAGAGAGGAAGAGTGTTATAGTGTAAGAATTGCATTATTTGTACTTTACACCTTTTTATATTTTCTATCATTAGTTTTATTAGTTTGTTGTTATTGCATACATCGTAGTAATTGGATGTCTTAATCTATAGCTAAATTATTTACTGAATAAAACCTAAGATCTCTGAAATCTTATTTAAAGGTCCACAATATATATATATATATATATATATATATATATATATATATATATATATATATATATATATATATATATATATATATATATATATATATATATATATATATTGTAGGTTTGTATCTTTTACAATAGGTTGTATTTGACAACCACGCGTGACACGTGTCTAACTATCCCGTTTTCTTTTCTGGTATTGTTTGGCAAATCAAGGAATTGAAGCCGCCCGACTTAGGCTTGCGGCGTGTTTTCAGTGAATGGACTCTACAACAGCTCAATGAAAATCCCCTGTTTTATTGCGAGATTTTGTTCAGCGATAAGGACCATTTCTGTGTCAAAGGGTATGTTAACAAACATAACTGCCGTATTTAGGCTGCTGAGCAACCTCAGGAGTTTAAAGAGCTACCACTACAGCCACAGAAATGCACAGTTTGATGTGGTCTATGGGGAGGCGGAAGCATCGGTCCATATTTCTTCATAAATGAGGCCAAACAGAATGTAACTGTGAATGGGGAACACTATCGCGGCATGATAACGGAATATTTCCTGCCACAAATTGAAGTCCGTGGCCTCCGTTTCAACAAGACGGCGCTACTTGCCATATAGATGGACCTATTGAGAAATGATTTTGGTGAGCTATTGATTTCAGGTTTTGAACCTGTGAATTGGCCTCCTAGATCGTGCGATATCACACCATTGGATTATTTTCTTTGGAGTTACGTGTAGTCACTGGTCTCCATGAATAAACCAGCCTCCATCGACGCTTTAGAAGCCAACATTGCTCGCGTTATTCGCGACATACCGGTCGCTATGCTCGAACGCGTCGTTCACGATTGGAACTTCAGGATGGACCATTTAAACTGTAGTCGCGGCCAACATTTAAATGAGATCATCTTTAAAAAGTAAATGCCATACATTGTTCTTTCGACTCATAATAAACTTTTCACCATAAGCTTCATTCAATGCTATGCAAATGAATCCCCCCTTATAATTTCAGATAGATTTTTAAATATAATTTTGGAATAATTCGATATATTCTGAATACAAATTTTTTTTATATTAATATCTACTTTAATGATATAAAATGCCACGCCAATATAAGAAAAGTGGGTTATTTACAAGTGAAGAATTGAATGATGCCGCAAAACAGGTGTTACAAGGGAAAATATCGGACAGGGCAATGGCCAAAAAAAACGGGGATTGACCGTCAGTCAATTCGAATTAAGGTCAAGGAACTTCGGGGACTGCATGTGATGAAACCCAAAGGTAATCCATTTTCCCCTACACATTAAATAAACGTATCTTTATTAAAACCTTACTAAATGTTAAAATCACAAACAAATGACAAATTAAAAATATGGTCTAGTAGCTTACGAGCTTGAGCTGAGCTCCTCATCAGTTGGTGTAGAAGAGATTCTTTCCAGCTAGAGCTGAGAAGAATCTCTTCTACACCGGCTGATGAGGAGTCAGCTCAAGGTCGTAAGCTACTGGACCATAGTTTTAATTTGTCATTTATTTGTGATTTTAACATTTAGTAAAGTAATATATACAATATTATCTCCCAATTTTACAGGAGGGAAGTACGTGTTGACAAGTAAGGAAAAGTCTTGTCGACATCATTAAGGACATGGCTGACAGTGGCTTCGCACCAACAGCAGAGCAGGTACGGAGTTTTGTGGCCAAGTATGCTGCAATTCACATCAAAAACCCCAATTACAACCCATAAGCGACACCATCATGTCGTAGATCCAAACGTAAAATTTTATATCCAACCCTCCAGTGGATGGGAAGGTTCTTTAAACGGAATAAGCTGTCCCGTAAAAGAACAAAGGGAACGCATCTTGGAAGGCTCAAAAACATAAAAAAAAACATTCATAATTTACAGCTCTTACGACCTGTTGGAAAAGGAATTATCCATGCTAAACTTATTTATAATCATCCAGAGTCTATTTGGAATGTGGACGAATCGAGATTCCCGCTAGATCCTATTAAAACTGATACAATTTCCCTTGAAGGGCAGAAGGTGGTAAAAATCATCGCAGGATCAGGTCGAGACAATGTCACTGTCTTGGCTGCCTGCAATGCTGCTGAGAAAGCTCTAGCACCACTCATCGTATACTCATCCCAAGCAGCAGATCTCACCCAATTTTCACTGGATTGGGCTGGTGACGACCAAATAGTTTTGCCAGATACGTGGTATGGGCTTAGCAAGAAGGGCTGGATGACAGCTGCGGTCTTTGAAGATTGGTTTACCGAATTTATAGAAACAATAAAAGACACGAGGCCTCTACTTATTTTATCTGGCCATATCTCCCACCTAAGCTGTAACACCATCGCTAGAGCTAAAAAGGAAAACATTTCCATTATAAAATTACCACCCCATACCACTTCAAACTACAACCTTGTGACATATCTGTGTTCAGACCATTAACCCTCGTGGGACTCCAAGGTCATCTTTTTTGTCCTAATTAACTCTTTTTTATTTTAAATACCCTGCAAACTTTTTTCTGTTCAATTTTTTTCTGGTTCCAGGTATTCCTCAGGGACATGTTGAAATATATGTACACACAAATTTTCAGACAAAAAAAGAAAAAGAAAAAGAAGTTATATAGAAATGAAATTCGTGTGGGCAAAATTTGACCCACACGGAGTCGCGCGGGGGTCGGGTAGAATGCACTCAATTAGGGCAAACCATCCTTTTAACTAGTTGTTTTGCTACAGTATTGAATATATATCCAGGGCGACCATCAAGCTTATTTTTTATTTTTTATTTTGTCTTTATTTTAATTTTTTTATTTTTTTATTTTTTATTACTTTATTTTTTTTTCCTTTACACCTTAAAAGTAAAATATTTTTGAAATAATACTTATTTTATTAAAAAATAATTTCTTTGAAACACAAGAGCTGTTGTGTTTCCCCCCAAAAAAAAAAAAACAACAACAACAAATATGGCACCTAAAAGGGGTAAAAATTATTTAAAATGTTTCATTTCATGTTATAAACTTGTAATTTGCTTTCATGTTATAAACTCATAGTTATCTGTAAAATAAATTTATTTTTTACTTTCTATCAGTTTTACATATTTATTTGCAGCCTGCAAACACCTCTATCTCGTCATCATCTGAAGAAGAGGAACAGATGTGTGAAGCCACCAAACGCCTCAGGTTGGAAGGCATCACCCCACAAAAGGCAATTTCAAGGAAAATCTTTTATGTAAGTTTTGTACAGAAAGTGTTAGTGTTTTCATTCATTTCAATTGTGATCAATGGCATTTACCAAGTGTTTTGTTTTTAGACTGGTCCGAAACCCTCCACTTCGAAGTCTTCTAGCGCCTCCGTCGTTTCTACAAGGAAAGCTAGTGTTGGAAAATCGACTGACAAAGGCTCTTCTGGCAGTAGCTTCTCCACACCAATGAAAATATTGATTCCAGACGATCACGTAAGCATTTAATATAACGTGGTCAAAAGGTTATTATTTTTTTCATATCTATCCAGAGTTATTTATGAACCTTTCTCTTTCAGATTACACCTACGAAAACTGTCCCACCTCAAGAATCAAGAGATGTTGAATTAGAGGAACAACCTTCAACTTCTAGTACCTCTACAGCGCGGAGATCTCTTAGAAGTAGAAAAACTTTGAACGTAAGTGCAGTGGATTTGAGTGATTATATTAGCGACATAGAAGATAGTGACTTTGAAGTTGAAGATTCTGATGATTCCATGCCCGAGTCAGATGATGAGCTTGACATATCGCAAGTGCGCCCGTATAGTTTGGAAGAGGAAGTAGGGGAAGAGGAAGAGGCAGGAGTAGAGGTTGAAGACTTAGATGTTCCAGACCATGAAGAAGAAATTTTGTATAAGGCAAAATCTGGACACTTGTGGTCAAACTTGGAACTACCATCAGCAAGAACTAGATCAAGGAATTATGTGACCGAAAGGGCAACTTTAAATGGAGTAGCTGAAGAGGCGACAACACCGCTTGAATGTTTTGACGCCTATATGCAAGAAGAAATTCTCATGTGCATCTTGAATAACACCAACAAATATGCGGAAGAATTTGTTTTAGATAAAGATGTAGCTGACAAAAAGCTATACGAAAAACAAATATGATAGAACTTCAGGGGGAAATGCCGCGCTTCGCATTTACATAAAGTCAAAACCTGGAAAATATGGCTTGGTAAACTTTGGGATGTAGCGTCTGGAAGAGGGATATATAGAGCAGCGATGTCCAAGAGACGATTTAGAGCATTATTGACTCTAATTCGTTTCGATGACCGCAAAGCCAGAAAAGAAAAAGAAAGAGAGCAGGCGGGTGTGGTAAATCTGGACAAGTTAGAGCCTCTAAGAGAAGTATTTGACAAGTTTAACAACATTCTTAGGGCAAACTATACTCCTGGCCCAAACTTGTGCATTGATGAAATGTTATGTTTGTTCAGGGGAAATGGCTCTTTTCGCGTTTACATAAAGTCGAAACCTGAAAAATATGGCTTGTTACTTCGAATGATATCCGATGTTGACAAAGTTAATTATTCAAACCGCACCCTATGGTGGGCCCATGGGTGATAATCCATCTAAAAAGCCTTTAGAAATAGTAATGAAACTTTTGAGACCTTACTATGGTTCAAATAGAAATGTAACAACTGACCGTTACTACACTTCTGTTGACCTGGCTACACAGCTATTCAAGGAACATCTCACACTGGTTGGAACAATAAACAACTGCAGAAAACATTTGCCAGAGGAGCTAAAGAGCAAAGGATCGCCAGCTGAATTCCACCTTATTCGTTATGTCTAAAAAACCAGCATTAGGCGGGGATAACATACCTATCTTGTTAGCCTCATATGTGACCAAAGTCAAACCCCCTAAGCAAGTCATTTTACTCTCCACTATGCACACTGCATTCAAAATCCATGATTCCTATAGAGGAAAACCTAACGTGAAGAGAAGACCAGAGGTTGTTGAATTTTACAACTCTAATGGGGATTGTGGACACTGATGACCAGATGGTCAGGCGGAGTTCGTGTAGAAGGGCCACACTCCGCTGGCCCTTGTCCTGGTTTTTTACCATCATTGATATTTGTGCTCTAAATGCATATATTATTTATGGCATCAAAGATGGTAGAACTGTACAAGATTTGAGAAAGAGGAAGCATGGAGTGAGAATAAAATTTTATGAAGCTCTTGCCCACGATCTGATCCGCCCTCATTCCTTCCAGAGGCTCCAAACTGGTTTGAACCTTAGCCACATTACTAAGAATTCGATCTTACAGTGCTTTCCTGACATGAGAGTACCACAGCCAGCACAACAACAGGATCAACCAGGTCAAACTTCAAGAAAACGTTGTGAAATATGTTACAAAGAATTAGATACTAGGGAACAAAGACTAAATGCAAAGAAGGTAACGACAGTATGCAGTAACTGCGGGATTCCATGCTGCAAAACCCAACATAAAACACAAAATAATGTGCTCTACGTTTTTTCAACAATAATATATATATATATATATATATATATATATATATATATATATATATATATATATATATATATTATTCATATTATTAATAGTTGACACATAGAGACATATATATATATATTTATATATCAACTAAATAGAAAACCTGTCAATAAGTTTTAAGGAAATTTCATTATATTTCTTTTTGAAATTACAAATATTTAAAATATCTACATTTAGCATTTATAAAGAATATATAAAAAAATAGATTAAATGAACAAAATATTCTTTTTATAAATGTAAATATGGTTTTATATATATATATATATAAATATATATATAATATATATATATATATATATATATATATATATATATATATATATATATATATATATAAAATTTATTATTATTTTTATTTTTTTTTATATATATATATATATATATATATATATATATATATATATATATATATATATATATATATATATATATATATATATATATATATATATATATATATATTATATAAAATATAAATACTCTTGCCTATTTTTGTTAAAATAGAGGAAAAAATATTATTATTTTGCTTTTATTTTTGAAAATAAACATTTCTCTTATTCATTATAGTATTTACTAACCTATTTCAGTAACTTTGGAATTGGTAGAGCATGAAAAAAAAAATTACCATTTGAAAAAAAAAAAATTGCAAAAAAAAAATCACTCTTTTTTTCCTGTGTGTAAAATTTTTTTGGGGGTTCTTTGAGCTATATTGATATAATATATTTTATTCTGTACTATTCTAGAAAATAACTGCCAAATATGATGAGCTATCACTGTACAGGTTGTTTTTTACAACGATTTTTATAGTGGTCTATGAAAATAAACAGGGAAAAACACATTCAATTTTCAAATAATATTTAAAAATAATACTAAAAAATATAAATTAACAAAAATACTCTGGAACAACTGCAAAAGGTCTAAAATAAACAATGCGTTTAAAAAAAAAATTAATAAATTAGTAAAAAAAAAGGTTTCCAAAATGTGTGGGAAAAAAGTGACCCACGCGGAATCGGACGTATGTTTTGAACACGCGGAGTCGCGAGGGTTAAAGATGCTTTGGAAAGAGATGAATAATTGGATAATGTCGACAGGAATCCCAATAAGAGCCATGAGCCGTAAACAATTTACCAACCACATTTCACAAATCTGGTATAAAGGTTTGTCGAAAACAAACATCCAAAGTGGTTTCAAATCCGTTGGCATATACCCTTTCAATCGCGATGCATATAAGAAATCAATCTTTGACTCACAACTTCTTACTAAATATCAAAAATGGCTTGAAATGGGTAGACCCGCGGATATGGATGATGAAACACCAGCAACACCCCCAATGTCAGAGCACATTTCCCGAATCGGAAGAATTTCCCAAACATCTCGACAAATACGGCAACCAATGTGAAGTAAATTGGGTTTGGATACCTGCTACCCAGCAACAGTCATCTACAAGAAAGCCACAGGCATCTACAAGCCAGGAAGAGTCCTCTACAAAAGTTAGTAAAACACCCCCATCATTATCGTCATTGTCCACCTTCCTAGATATAGTTGCCAATAGGTTTAGTCAGGAAAAAAAGGTAAACCTTCAGGACGTGGCAAAAGAGCGCCATTGACGGCAATCCATGTCACACAACAATCAGATGTAAAAACCTATTTAGATGCTTTAGACATCGCATCCGCATCTACATCTACTGCAAAGCAAAGCAAAGCCTCCACAGATGAAAGCTAAAAGAAAATTGTCCTAGACAAATACCGATACCAGCAGTGATGATGAGAATGAGTACGAAAATAGTGAAGAAGAGGAAGAAGAAAACGAAAGTGAATAAGATACCACAACTACAGATGCTGAAGATTAAAATTAAAAATAAATAAGAAAGTTATTAAATGATAAAAATTGGAAAGACATTGCCAAAAAAATTCTTTGCTGTCCATTTCGATGACCCGTTTCTATACTAAATTGGTCGCCTCATTTGTGTGTTCTCTGAAGATGAGGATTGCCCTGTTACTAAGGCCACCTTCATATTTTTTTACTTTCAAGGAGCTGGACGCTATAAGGAAAGAAATATACCAAAAATAGAAACCGTACCTGCTGCAAAAATATTTTATGGGCCAAAATAACATACACAGCTACGAGATCTTTCCATTCAACTGGAAGACTACAATCACCAAATACGACTCTTATGGAAGCAGTACTATAGTGTGCAGGTCACCCATCAACCACCTACACCAAAAAAAAGGGGAGGGAAGAAACATCAATTCGGAAACACTTAATTTTTTAAACTAAAAGGTAAATAAATTAACTTGATTTTATAATTCTTAGACTTTTTAACCCAAATTCCCTTCATTTGTATTATATAGAAACATATATAAAATAGTTTATATTATTCTACTTTAGCTAAAAAATGGGTTTTGGGTGGGTCCTTTCTGTGTACTGATAGCCTTTCAGGTAAAGTTTTTTTTTTTTTTTTCAAAAATTATTTGCGAACTCGAACATTCTTTACAGGTTACATACCTTACACCGAACCCCATTTAACACATATTTGAAAGTTTTAAATTTTTTTTTTTTAGGAGTTACATAGGAAAATTTAAATATGGATAATTTAAATATATATATATATATATATATATATATATATATATATATATATATATATATATATATATATATATATATATTCTTTTTATATATATATATTTCTATATATATATATATATATATATATATATACTGTATTTATATAATGCCGATTATCTGCCTCCACCTCCATATACATATCGATTGTATGAATTCGAACACATTTCATAAAATTGAAGTGAAAATATGTAAAACCAAATTGAAACTTTACTAATAAGGCAGCTTACACCTCTTAAAAATATTTAAAAAAAAAAAAAAGTTCAGATCATGTAAACTAACAAAACTCCATAACCTTTACTTAACGTATATATAGTTTAAATCTATGTAAACTAACTAAACTCTAACATAACAGTATATAATGTAATTTATTTTTATATTTATAATTTATTTCACTGCATTGTTAAAAATTAAGAAAAAAACACGTATGTGGCACCAAGGGAGCTTTCAACACTATTCGATTACGTAGAAAAAAAAAATTCACGAGCTTAATGGAGGCAGATAATCAACATGAGCCATATATATATATATATATATATATATATATATATATATATATATATATATATAGAAAAAAAGATATATATATATATATATATATATATATATATATATATATATATATATATATATATATATATTACTCGTCAAAAATAATGTACCACTAAGATAAATGTCACTACCAGGAACGGGAAGGCCCCTAAGCCCATGAAACCCCACACCAACACAGATGACAGTATTAATGTAACTATGTAACACCCCGCAGAGAATTAGCTACAGTATTAGGGCAGTCACAGCGATAAATTTAGGAAAACAAATCACGTAACCAGACCTGGGAGAGGTGGGGGTAGGTTATGTCGGGGGTATAATCGAGCGAGGGATCATTCACGTATGAAGCGACTCCGATAAACATGGAGAGGATAGTGCGTCAACTGTCAAGTGATCAGTGCCTGTAAATAACAACACTCCACGCCGAAGGACATGGGTACCGGGAACTTCGTCGACGGTTCGGTGTAGCGCACACAACGATTGCACGGGTGGCCCAACGGTACCAGGAAGCCCTGACATATGATCTCCGTCGAGGACAAGGTAGGCCCAGGGAAACGACATCCGTGGAGACCGATTTATACGCCTACGTGCATTACGAGAGCGCCACACAACGGCACCACATCTGCAGATACAACTGGCGGAGGTACACGGCACCATAGTGAGTGACAATACAGTGCGTCGACGCCTTGCGGAACATAATAAAACGCCCAGAAGGCCTGCCATAGGTCCACCACACATCGAAGGGCGCGACTAGCTTTTGCCTGAGAACACATCCATTGGACGGTCGAAGATTAGGCAAAGATGCTCTTTACGGACGAGTCGAGTGTGGCTCTGTAAGCCACGGACAGGCGTATTAGAGTATACGACGCAATGCAATATGCTGCAGATGCCGCCGTTTGGAGGTTGGTCGGTTATGGTCTGGGGAGCGCATCTCATTATTTGGGCCTACAGAGTTGCACAATATCCTCGATGGAGGCACACTCTGTCAGCCCCGTGGCATATCACAGACCATCATCCTCGAACCATATGTCGTGCCTATGCCCCTACATCGGTGACTCTTTATCCTAATGGTCTGACAATGCAAGACCATTGCCGTCCCAACTGCAGAACGACTAAACCTTAGACGGTTCAATGGAGCGTTGAATGAACAGCATATAGTCCAGACCCTCAACCCACCAACATTTGTGGGATTTCTGAAGCGTCGGATCCGGATCAGCCAAACCCTCCACGAATTTCTCCCGACCGGCGACAGCACTGCCCGACGTATGGAATCAAATCACTGTCCAGGGCATTCGCCCACCATCGAGCATGCCAGACGGTGTCAGGCAGACGTCCGTGCCAGAGGGGGTCATACACGGTATTGAGACAGACCCACCCCCTCCCCGCGGCCGTCGCCGTACGTACCAAAATTGTGTTTGTGCGCCGAACCTTCTGAACCTCTACCAGAGTATCTCTTTGGCTGCACCTTTGCCTCACACTCTATCAACCTAGGAGGAATCCACCATGTTGTCATTGTCCAATAAAGTGTTTCGCGTTCTTCGCAACCTTCTACCCTTCCTTCGCCATCGCACCCTTGTAGTGTTAATTTTGAAGAGAAGTATATATATATATATATGTTATATATATTATATATATATATATATATATATAGTATATATATATATGTTATATATATATATATATATATATATATATATATATTATTTATATATATATTAAATGAAGAAAACCAATTGCAATTCAGATTTTGATCATGATTAAGAACGTGATTATCTTAAGATAAATTTGACATTGGCCCGCCAATATAGGAATAATTTTGTTTCCTATACTGCAAATTTAGATTATTTAGAGGTATATTTCCAAGAGCCTACTAATGTCTTCACGTTCGCATGAATATTTAGGTACGCGAGATCTATTATTCCAGTTTATTGAGAAAGGTTTTTTTTTCTCAGGCCTAGAAACAAGGTAGTTAACCCGTCCAAGCTTTCCAGAACAATTTAATTTTAGAAGGAAGAGTCCACTCAAATACGGTCAAGTTATTCAACTTAAATTAATAGACTTCCAACTCTTTTGATTTAAGAACAATTCTTTGATAACCAAACCGAACGAATGAATTGCTAAATAAAATTAGCCGGCTTTACTAATACCAATAATGGCGATGCCCAAGAATATGCAAGGTTTTCACCCCGAGATCTGATCTGAACGAATTCAAACAGCGACTAAAAGTTATCAGTTTGAATCCAAACAACGATTGACTGTGTAGTGAAGTGATCGATCTGGCATCTGAATTTTGCCAACCTACAGGTTTCTAAGAAAACGATCTCTTTTTAACTTGATTAATCAAGAGACATTTTTACTAAATGAAATAAAATAAAATCAAAACTGACTTAAAAATTTAAAATTGTTAATGTAAATGATTGGAAAAATTACGGTTCTTTGAGAATACGAAGTAGCTCGAGTACTCCGAGGGAGAACGCAAAGGTGCCAAATGTTATTTTTTTTTTAAACTAAAGAATCACCCTTCCCCATGGGTAAAAGTTAAAGATGGATAGAGTCGGTTTCTCTTCGGTCATTGGGACACTGGGGACTTCATCCCTCCTGTCACCCGTTTGCCTTGAACCCCCAAAAGGATAAAAAGAAAAATAACATTTTCTCCTGCCTGCAAAATTAAAATACCATTATAACTCTTGCTCGTGAAGTAATGCAAGGATTCAAGGTCAATCACACCCTACGCTTGCCAGATCTAAGATTATACTAATATCTAAGAACGTGTTATTAATAAATATTAGAATAAAATTCAATTTTTTTAAAGTTTTGTCGACGAAATTACTTGCTGAACCCGTAATCAATATTTATTTCCTAGATGTAGTTTTCAGTTACATGCCTGTTTTTCGGGATGCTGGCATATATATATATATATATATATATATATATATATATATATATATATATATATATATATATATATATATATATATATATATATATATATATATATATATATATATATATATATATATATATAATTATATTATATATTTATATATATATATATATATATATATATAATTTTTTATCTTAATCAAGAGACTACCGTTTTATTGGGGCAAATTTTCGTGGGTTAAAATTCCTTTTAGTGCTTAAATATTTTTTTTATCCAATTACACTTAATAATTTAGAAACCATTAGTTGGCGGAAGTGGGCTCTGGTGAAGCAACTTATCCCATGTTTAAGTGCTGTCAGTGGCTTTTTAGATTCAAGTTGGGTCGAGGGGCTATACCCTCCCTCCCCGAAATTTTGACGAAAATCAAAATTTTATCAAATTACACTGTCCAACAAACAGTAATCCATTGCACAAACAAACACATATATACCTTTATGCATTTTGAGCTGCTGAATCATTCCAAATATGCAATTAGTTTTTTCTAGGACGCACCAATCTTTTTGGTGAATTGGTAATTAAGTTTTCAAAGAAAAATGAAATTATAATATTAAGACATATATATATATATATGGAAAGATATTGGTTTTATTGCATTTTCAATATTTAAGAAGAAAAACATAGATTTCAATGTGTATGCATTTAAGCTTATTTCCTACTGTCTTTTGTTTTCCTTTGATGTGTAGCATCTGGATCATCACGTCGAAGATTCCAGCAGAAATGCAAGCGTTGCAAGAGTCCATTTCCTTTGTATCTATTTTTCCATGTTACATATCTGGAGAAGAACTGTGTCTGTGTCCTGCCGCTAACATCTTAACATATTCAGGGTAAAATCAAGATTTATGTAAGAAATGAACCTTAAGGGACATATTACAACAAAGTCTTTGATATTCTTGAATTAATTCGTCAACAAGGGCTCTGTAGTTTTCGGCCTTGTGTTTTCCGAGCAAACCATTACAAACTGCCTTAAAACTTCTCCAGGTATTCATCTGTATTTCATTCATTGTTTTCTCAAAATCGTTGTCAATCATGAGTTTACGAATTTGCGGTCCGAGAAAGATCCCCCTTTTCACCTTAGCATTACTTAATTTAGGAAACTTGCCTTTTAGAAACTGAAATGACGGCTGATCATGTTTTAAAGCTTTAACAAGTTGTTTTATAAGATAACTTAATATGTATTGGTGGCAGAAGAATTTTTTCCTTTTTTGACAAGTGGTTCCCGAACAACGTTGTGAGAACCTGGTTTTAGTACATCACGTGGAGGCCAATGTGAGCGGATATAGTGCTCTGCTTTTGCCCTACTATCCCATTTCCAAAGGAAGCACATATACTTTGTATAGCCAGTTTACAGTCCATTTAGAAGAGCAACTACTTTTAAGTCAGCGCATATAAGGCATTCGTGCTTTGAACTTTGTTTAATATGTAGGCTAAGTTTTCGTTGGTTTCCTTTAAAATTACAGAATGCGCAATGGGAACTGATGGGAAGATATTGCCATTATGTAATAGAACAGCCTTAGTGTTGTATAGTGATGTGTCGATAAACAATCTCCATTCTTCTGGATGGTAGACAATGTCTAGATCAGCGATTCCCAACCTGGGGGTAATTACCCCAAAGGGGTAAAATGGGATTTTCCGAGGGGTAAAGATAAGTACGTGAATTGGATCATCGGCTTTTCATCGCGCAGTCACAAAACAAAATTATTAACAAAATCATCTGTATCAAATCTAACTAACTACCTAATCACTAATGATTAGTGACTAGTTAGTGAATTAGAAAATTTTAGGTAGTAAATATTATACATCGTTATGCATTGGCATTGAAAACTCTTCCATCTGATTGGCTGGATGCATTTACCCAGGTAGTGAAAATTGTAAACCTCATCCGAGGTAGTGCGACAAATACAAGAATTTTCAAAGAGTTGTGCAATGAATTTGGAGGCAAATTCGACGTGCTGTTATTCCACACAGAAGAACGTTGGTTATCACGGGTTAAAGTGTTGCACCGATTGCTCGAGCTTCGAGAAGAAATTGCTTTGTTTCTGGAAAGGAAAAAACCGGATAAGGATAAGGGGAAAGAGTTACACGCCAAACTGAATAAACTATTTTTCCTTCGATTTGAGTTGATATAAAAATATAAAACGAATATAACATGCTAAAATATACTATGAATATGACGTAATATTTTATTTATAGAAGCAAATTTACCAGTTTTCTTCGCAATTGTAGCTTTACCAACGCCGAGCTGGAGTTGAGGACGTTTCGATGTTCCCAGAACTAACAATGGTGCTACGGAAGAAATGGAAAATGCTCATTCACAGATCAAATAACTCCACTTGTCATCAATAGCGCACATTCTATCAGCAAATATTTCCCCAATTTGGAAAATCTAAGTAAATGCTAGTGCCAAGACCCTTTTTAGTGGATGAGGGAATGTTTCCAGATACTGAAATTGAAGCCAAAGCACAATTCCTTGGACTTCGCGAAGACAACACGCTGAAAATAGATTTCGAAAACACACAACTAGCAACATTTTGGCGAAAGATTGGTGGCGAGGATCCATTTTTATCAGAAAAAGTCTTGAAAATACTGATCCCATTCGCCACAACTTACAGGTGTGAAAGTGGATTTTCGACAATGGTGACGATGAAAACAAAAGCAAGGGTCCGATTAGAAACTTGGAGCACGACCTACGATGTGCATTGACCCAACCTCATCCAAATATTACAAACAAATTGTTAGAGCTACAATATCAACCGTCTCATTGGCTTACATATTATCCTTCTGATTTAATAATAATAAACTGCTAAAAGTCACTGTTCCAAATCCCTTAAATAATTGCAGCACATTTACTTTAATAATCCCAAGAAAAGTGCAGTAGCTAATAGCTAATTTGTTTTTTAAACTAAACTTTTCTGGGGGTATTTGCTAATATCTAACCCGCTTTATGGGTAATAGCCTCAAAAAGGTTGGGAAACCGCTGGTCTAGATCATTAAAAAACCCTTGAGTGTTGTTGCAAAGCACAAGCTATTCTCCATTGAAAATTGTTGCTGTAAAGCATCCGAACGGTCTAAATTTTGTAATCTCACGTCCTTTTTAGTAAATATCTTTCGAAGCCGAGAAGCAAGTAGTTCGCTTTGTTGCTTTGATAATGACAGATCACGTATTAAACCGTTTAAAACAGCCTGACCGAAAAGCCTTGGTTTTGATTCTTCTTGTTCTTCACATGGCTCATCCGATTCCATATAGTCAGGGATGTCTGGATAGTTCTCTGAATCTGAGGATAGACAAACATCCTTTGTTGGCGGTTCAGGAGGTTGGACCCTTTTGAATGGGGTACATATATATATATGAACATATATATATATATATATATATATGATGAGATTATATATATATATATATATATATATATATATATCTATATATAAAGAAATATATATTTATATATATATATTTATATATATATATATATATATATATAGAGAGAGAGAGAGAGAGAGAGAGAGAGAGAGAGAGAGAGCTGGGGGGGAGAGAGAGAGAGAGAGAGAGAGAGAGAGAGAGAGTAGAGAGAGAGAGAGAGAGAGAGAGAGAGAGAGAGGAGAGAGAGAGAGAGAGAGAGAGAGAGAGAGAGAGAGATGAGAGAGAGAGAGAGTAGAGAGAGAGAGAGAGAGAGAGAGAGAGAGAGAGAGAGAGAGAGAGAGAGAGAGAGAGATGAGAGAGTCTAAGGAGTAAAGGAGCGATAACAAAAATTATTTTTAAAGATTTTGGTAATTTTTTTGAAAATAGAACTATAGTTCAATAATATTTATTTTTTTAAATATATAAAATCTGTCAATTTGAAATTCTTTGAAAATGCACCATTGTAATGATGGTAGCAAAAGTTCATGGGTTTTTGCAAAATGCACCATTGTGACTTAGAGGTTTTAAAGTGTATATATATATATATATATATATATATATATATATATATATATATATATATATATATATATATATATATATATATATATATATATATATATATATATATATATATATATATTACAAAACAATGTTTTGTTGTTTACATTTCAGATTAGCCATGTCACATTCAAAACGTGGGCAATCAGTTATTATTCCTAAAAATGTTTTAGAAGATATTGTTAACAGAGAAGATTTTGGAAACTCCTCCGACATTGACGAATTGTCGTCAGACGATGAAGATTTCGCGGATTCTCAGAGCGTTCCAGTGGTTTCATTTACTGGTGATGATGAATTCACGATTCAACTCATACAGCAATCACATGTTGAAGATCAAGATAAACTACCTCCTGTGGCTTTAAAAAAATCAAGAAAACAAAGTAAATTTCAATGGCATAAAACTGACAAGCTTCTCGAAACGCCTCCAGAATCTGTCGTTCAGTTGCCTCCTACTACGCCTTTGAGTCCTTTTCAATATTTCAGCAATTTTTTCCCAAATTCTTTGTTTGAGGATATCAGTTTCAAAAGTAACATTTATCATATGCAAGCCACCGGTAAAGTACTAAATACAAACACTCAAGAAATTCAAAAACTTATAGGAATGCATGTTGAAATGGGCACTTTGAAATTTCCAAATATACGCCTCTACTGGAATAGCAAACGTCGGTATCCATTAATTGCTGATGCTATGACCTTCAATAGGTTTGTTACTTTGCGTCAAAACCTTCACTGTGTCGATAATTTACAACACGACCAAAAAGATAATAACAAGTTCTGGAAAGTCCAACCCATTTTTGATGCTTTCAACAACGTTTTGTTACAGAATCCTCCTTTAGAAAGAAAAGTTTGTGTAGATGAGCAGATGATTCCCTTCAAAGGACATTTGGCCATGAAGCAATACATGAAGGGAAAACCTAATCCATGGGGAATTAAAATGTTTTTTCTCTGTGGTGAGTCAGGAATTCCCTACAGCTTCATTCCATACCAAGGACGATCAACAGGCCTTCCTGAGGAATATAATGAATTAGGGCAGTCAGGAGCTGTTGTAATGACACTAGTTGAAAATTGTCTTGAACCTTTTTCCGACTACAGGCTATTCTGTGATAACTATTTCACATCACCCGCATTAGTAGAATATTTGTTGTATTATGGAATCTTTTACACAGGAACTGTCAGGACAAATAGAGTTGGTGGTCAGTTACCACTAACTCCACCTAATTTATTCAAGAAAAAACCAAGAGGTACAATGGAAGGCTGCTCAACGAAAGATTTATCAATGTGCCTTTTCAAGTGGAATGACAACTCTATTGTTACTATGATTTCATCAGCTTATGATTGGAAAGAACCAACTGGGAAAGTACCTCGATGGAACAAAGAAGCAAAAGCCAAAACTGAAATTGAATGTCCCTTGCCAGTGATGAATTATAATAAAAGCATGGGTGGAGTGGATAAGCTGGATTTCCTAATGTCATTATATAGAATTCATCTGAAATCAAGAAAATGGACCTTACGAGTAATCTTTCACTTTGTTGATTTAGCTGTCGTAACGTCGTGGCTGCATTATAAGAGAGATTGTAAGTCAAAAGGTTTTCCATTGAAACAACAAATGACTCTCTTGGATTTCAGACTAGAAATCAGTGAGGCTCTTATAAAGTCTGGACATAATCCACTTTTGTCTACTCCACCTGGAAGACCAAGGACTACTCCCCAATATCGTCCAATAAATGATGTTCGTTTGGATGGTATAGGTCATTTTCCTACATACAGTGCTGAACGATTACGTTGTAAATATAAAAGTTGTGGCTTAAAACACTACAGTCATATTATATGTGAAAAATGTAATGCTTCTCTCTGCCTAAATAAAGAGAGAAATTGCTTTAGAGAATTTCATAAATAATATGATCTCAATAAAATTTAATTTTTTTGAAGGATAAAATGTTTTTTTTTATATATATATAAAAGTGATGTATTTTTTTTATAAAAGTTTTGTTTTGTATTATATATATATATATATATATATATATATATATATATATATATATATATATATATATATATATATATATATATATATATATATATATATATATATTCAATAAATGTACTTAAAAAACTTATTTTCTACCATAGAGTTTTTTTTATTTTTTTATTTTTTTACAACCAAAAAGTCACAATGATGCAAATTTACATCATGCTTTAATTTCATAACTACATAAAAATTTTTTTTGAAAACTCATTTATACCTTCCTTATTAGACCCTATATTCTAGTAAGCATCATGTCAAAAATCGAATTGCATAACGAAAAATAATTCGTGATCGAAAGGGTTAACCCTTTCGATCATCCTGCATCAAATTAGATTCATTTTTTAAATGGCTGTAAAATTTAAACTATTAGCCTTTTCACTTTTGCTTCACAAAGAATCGCATGTGAGAACCAATCAGAATCTTCGTTTCAAGTGACGTCATTATGGCGTCGCCTCAGATTTCACAATGTTGTGTTGAATAGCCTACTTTTGACACGCGTCGACTGAGTGGTCTTTAATTTCAAATTCTGCAAGTTCTAGGTCGATTACAATCTTAAAAGGTACGTTATTTTATAGTTAAATATCTATAGATTTATAAAAAAACATATATTTTGGCTAGTTATAATTTTGAGGATACCCAGAAATAGAGAATTATCTCGAATGTATTATTGCCTCACAGGAAAACCAAATGCTACTTAAACGCGAGTTAATGCTAATAAGAGGAAAAGCCACACCTCTACAGAAAAATATTTAAAGTCTTCACTTACAAAGAAAACGAAATGTAAAGTCGTTTCTCCCCTGTCCCTATCGGCTCGAGCCCCTAAAATTGACGTTCAAGGAAATATATTTCCATTAGGGGCCTGAGCCGATGGAGCAGAGTGGGGATCCAAAGCCCTCCCGTCGTCCACCCAGAGTGTCCGAGAGACCTCTGCACTCCTGCATCAATGTATTCACCCTTTGGGTATTCAAGTGTTTTAAATCATAAAAACGATCTTTGCATATAATAAGCTTTATACGCAGATTCCAAATATGTAATTTATTTTTTTGTAAGTGTCGTACTTTTCGTTTTTTTTTTTTTTAACATTCCAGTAATAAGCTTTATACGCTGATTCCAAATATGTATTTGGTTTTCCTGTAAGTGTCATATTTTCGAGATAATTCTCCTGGCTCTTTTCTGATATTTTGCCTTTCCAGGCAATCTGTTAAATTTATTTTTGATTGGGTTTTAATTATAAAGTTTATTATCTATTTTATTTTATTTGAATGGAAATTCGTACCTAAGAAAATAAGGACTGACCTTTTACATGACTGAAAGAAAATTTTCATCGGAAAGGTTTATACCCTTGTTTTAACATTGCTTTAAAAATAGAATTTAATTTATTTTACATAATAAACAATTTTTTTTGCGCTTCACCGTTCCTTTATGTTTTAATATAGTAATTAAGACTATATATATATATCATATTTATATATATATATATATATATATATATATATATATATATATATATATATATATATATATATATATATATATATATATATATATATAGATGGTCAGATTTTTAATGCTCACAGTATGTAACTAGAGAACGGCAGGTCCCACAGTAAAACAAATTATATATTATTTGGAATCAGCCATGTACCTAAGGATGGATTTACTTTTTTTTTTTTTGGCTTATTCATCGAATATATTTTAAAAATCTACCTACTGACAAAATATTGCTCGAGGTATTACTTTAGTCAAAGTAATACCAAAGTGTTTTTGGAAGTAAAATTATTCTTTTTTTCCTTAACTAAAATAATATCATAGGTGAATGGCGCACGAAAATAAACGTCGAAAGCGCCTCACGATAAATGCGAAACGGTTAAACACCAACGAAACTGAACGAAGTACC
>JABUQX010008476.1:0-22500 GCA_015478945.1 Trachelipus rathkii
TTATTATTATTATTATTATTTTATTATATTAATATTATTCGTTATTAATATTATAATTCTCATGATAGCAATAATACAGTCGACAAAGATAACATTGTATGTAAAATATCTAATTATTAAGCTCTTAATATTACAATTTCAATCTCTCCTATTAAAATTTCATTTTACACTTTTAATATATTATAATAATTAATTCAATAAATGATAAAACTAGCCCAAAAACCTAAGAATAAAATTTGCATCAGCCGGTACGAGGACTAAGCAATTAAGCAAATAAAAATTTTTTTTTTTTTAAACGAGCGAATTCCTTTGTTATATCGTTCATTTTTTAAAACGTGGAAGTTGAAAGCATTTACCTTGCAACGACCACGTTTAGATATTTGGGCTAGTGGTAAATACATATTTCTATCGTTTTTAATAAATTAATTTCGTTCATTAGCTTGAGTATTTTAGAAATTTTTAAAAAGTTTGCATGCTTACAAAGAAGTCCCCAACGTCTCAACCCCAATGCTACTCCTTATCTATCTTTTTATCCGCCCACTTTGCTATATATATATATATATATATATCATATATATATATATATATAATATATATATATATATATATTATATATATATATATATAGTATATATTATATATAAATATATATATATAAATATATATATGAGAAAATGTGAAACTTTCTGAGACGATAATAATTAAAAAACAAAATTCGTTGATATAGGAAAAAAAGGTCGTTGGTCGTTTGGTCGTTGTTCAAAAGTGGTCGTTGCACAAACATGCAACGAAGGTCAGGATCGTCCTCGTGAATATTATTATATATATAATATATATATATATATATATATATATATATATATATATCTATATATATAATATATATATATAATATATTATATAATATATATATAGATATTATATATAATATATGAGAGAGAGAGAGAGAAGAGAGAGAGGAGGGAGAGGGAGAGAGAGAGAGAGAGAGAGAAAGGCTTTAATTTATAAAATTTGACCAGACGTATGTACGGAAACGAAAAAAGTGGTAGAATTGAAAAAAGGATTCTTCACACTTACCGCCCTTCTAACTCCAATGCCACTCCAAGAGGTTGAACTATGCAAGACTGAAGTTAATTGGCTGTAGAAAGCTGTGTATTGATCTTGAGGGAAACTGAGGGGTGTTTTTGAGATTGGTTGACGAGTGGTGAATAAATTTAAATAAGAAATCCGCCCTTAGAACAGTATTAAACAATAATCTTAAAAATCACTTTTTTCGTATTAATCTTGTTAATTAAAAATAAAAAATAACTAATTAAGTATTAATTAAGGCTAGGAATCTTCAAAATGATTCTTTATTTAAGTACAAAAAACATAATTGTTCTAACAAACGAAATTAACTTTAAATTGTGATTGGAGACAACTTGATACTTGGACGCCTTGGAAGTTCAAATATATCTTTGAATCAGATTTGTTAATTTTCCTTTAAATAAAAGTGAAAATATATATAAGAGCTCGGAACTGGGATGCCAGACGACCTTATCATAAGAAAAGCTTTAGGGATGTACCCCCAATACTAACTTTTAGTTAATAGGCTCATATAAAATCGTTAGATTCTAATTAATTACATATTTAAGCCGAAAAAACAATCGTAAATCCGCCAGCAGAATGAATTTAAACTAGTCGGTACTCCGGTATGAAACTTGTAACCCAGAAACTTCACAGGGAATCCTGCTTCCCGGTATTTAGGATTTCTGCCCAATGATTATCTCCGTCCACACACTTGACACTGAACACACTCCACGTAAATAGGCATCCAGTCTGGTTTAGAGTGGACTGCAGTCCCTTTAACAGTTCTCAGAATAAATAAATTAAAATTAAAAAACATTTTCATTTAAAGAAAGGAAATTTAAAAACTCTTGATAAAACCATGTTATGTAAGTTCTTCCTTTAATCAATGTAACTCAAGTTATTTTACCTTAATATATAACTATTATATATATATATATTATCTATATATATAAATATATATATATATATATTATATAATATTATATAATATATATATAATATATATATAATATATATATATATTATTTACAAAGGCCCGATACTTATCATCTAATGCAGCGATCTATAAACTTTTTTGGTTTGGTCGCGTACCTCTAAGACAAAAATAATTATAAGTTGTAGCCCTATTAGCCTGTATACACTATATAGGCCTATTATAAAGATTAATATATATTATTAATATAACTATTAATATACTATAATATAAATATAATATAATATAATATATATTTTTTTAAAAAAAACAAAATTATTAGTTTATTTACTTTTGGCGTGACCGCCCAAGTATCACTTTACGTTACCCCTTGTAGGGTACGAGGATATCCCACTATTTGGAGACAACTGAACTAAATGCACCTAAAAAGACTAACTGATTGATATTCTCGGAAGTCAATCTATTCCCTCCTGACCATAAAATAAAACTTGTTTATTAATAATGATACTGTTGAAAATTTAACATACTGACGTCGAATTTACAGTAAGATATTTCATTTGCTAATATTATTTTATATAAACATAGCAGGGAAAGATTTTTTACTACTTCCAATTTATCGAGTGGGCGTCGCAATTATCCACTTGAATCACTGAATAACTGATAATTGATTGTGACTCAGAGAAGAGACCAATTTGACCAATGTGGTATGTGCCAATCATCGATTCCTCCCCCTCTCCCTATTTTTAGTTCATGGTGAAGATTTTTTTTTTTATAATAATCAGTTTTTCCCCAAAACGCACCGGAGCCGGGCACTGACAAATCCAGAGGTCAAAAACTCGGTCAACACCTCTCTCGCAGCCTACACCGGCACACTCTAACATCCTAAAAACTACACAATATTTTCACTAGCGTTCTCATCTCACCTATTATATACTAACGTAATATATTATATAGTAAATATATTAGACTAACGTAAAAAATATAATTAATTAAAATATATATATATACGTAAATATAACGTATAAATAATATATATATTAATAATTATAATGATGATAATATATATAGTATGATAGTATAGAGAGTAGTGAAAATATATAAATAAAAGTATGAATTTATATTACGTATTATTTATAACTTCGTATGCTATATACGTATAATTCATGATATATATATAATATTAGTATATATTCAGTGGCGTACCTGGAAGAATACACTACTTGGGCTAGCGAGTGTAGATAGAGTATATATATATAGGGGTATTAATAACGGATTCTGTTTTCTCTCTTATCTTAACCCGATTATACTCAGTAAGTCTCATAACCTCAGTTATTTAGTTATTTTTTGAAAAATGCTAGTGTGGCTCTTTGAAATTTTATAAGATAAATTAACAATATATCAGTCGACTAATTCACGGTATCTATGTATATCGCACTAATAAGAAAAATATCGTAGACCACTACATGAAAAACTTATATTCTTAGATATTAATTATCGATGCTCATAATTATATGTGTATATCTCCAGAGCTCTAACTGTTAACACACACTGCCGAAAAATCTTACTTAATATAATGTATGCTCACCGTCAATCCACTTATTGTCTAGAGAAAAAAATAGTATTGAGTTTCATATACCAGCTGCTATCATATATATATTACCAAATGAATACTTAACTTATTAATATCTCACATTCCTGAAGTAAATAATATCTGTAGCCCCGCTTAGTAATTTTTTTAAAATAGAGCTCTCGTTTAGTGAGTCTTATAAATTTAAGCGTTTTTATGTCTATTATAATCACAATCATAACGAAGGCTTAGACAATGCGAAATTCATGACAATTGTATAATTTGTATCTTATATTTTAGTCTACTTATCATCGCATTATGAGGATCACCACTATACAAACCTAAAAAGATATATAGTAAAAATCAGTAAAATAATGATACAGAATTCAAATCAGGGAGCTCATTCGCATCGAGTCAAACGAGATTTAAAAGAGAAGACTGCCACGAACATGTGCCACTGTATTGTCGCTACATATATATCGGCGTGATATTATGATCCGAGAACGAAAGAATTCACATATATTATCGCATTATCTTGTATGATTATTATATAGTGATGAGCGTAAAGCCAGACTATATACGCGATATATAAATGTAGCACGTTAGGAAGAGTCGGACCCGTCACCTACAACCTCCGAGGCGTGATAATGAGAAACAATAAATGAACATAAAAGAACTCAGTAATGTAGTAAGTCGAGAATGTCAATTTAATGGCAACTCAAAGGAGAATTAAGTTAATAAATGCATAGCTGAATTATCTCAGTGAGTAGTAATATCCGGTTTCTAACTTCACTGATGGCATTAGAGTCACCCGTCTCATCTCTCATGCTTTTAACTGCCATTCATAAAAAGTTCATGTTGTAGAAAAGTTAGAGGCTTGTCACACTATATACTCACAGAATAAATATATTCATAGGTGAATCTTCAACACCAAATAATATTGTGTGTAAAGCTGAACCATAAACTCGCTCGCCGACCCCCGATTAGTCATTACGACCCGGTAGAACTATCTTAACAAGACATAATATTTAATCTGTGACCTTAATTGGTATAAATGTGCTTCACATAAAGCACTAACCAGAATAGTACACATGATAATATCCAAACGAATTGCAATAAACACCAGTACACACCTACCTGTACCGAGAATATTAAGATTGACTAGGTAGGATATATAACACCGAAACATCACCCACAAATAGGTCATAACTATACACTGAATAAGAGTAGAGAAGTACACAATATTATGGTGACTATACAGTGCAATAATAACATTCAATTACAATGCCTAGGGATTCATAATAAAGTATAATTAAAATATATATAAAAAAGTTAATTATTTAATTGAATAATACGAACAGAATAGGAAGAAAGAAGAAATGAAGTCCCATGATTAACGCAACCACAATGACTCATCTTAACCACCTGCACACACCCCACCAAATGAAACTAAAACCCAGTCAAGAAGCCGTAACAATAAATATACATTAGGTATGGTATAAGAATACTCAGCTACACCTTATATGGCTACCACCGGAACTAAATATATACCTATTCGATTATGACTACTGACTATAGTATCTAGCTAGCCACCTTAAGAAAATGAGGCTAATATACCCTCCAGACACCAGAAGGAATATATATAACCTCGAATAAGAAAAAAAGTTTATATTATATGATAACTGCGATACACATTTGTTATTAGTTCATAATATGAGCATGTGGAGATAAGAGATTTTGTATTGAGATAAGGTAAAGCAAAAAGATAAGTACTACATAGAATAGTATTATACAGAAGGATTTGGATAATATTTAGAATGAGCAAAGATAACAGAAGTAAGCTGTGCACGACTTCCACGATTAACCTCCCTTTATCTACTCATGATGATAACTTTATTCTAGGGAATTCAGATTCATACTTAATTAATTAACCTATCCTACTAAAGGTGGTAGATAAGAAACAGTGTATTTCTCATTAAACTATGGCCGGAAATTAACTTGTGTATGACACTATAGTATATTATTAGGAGTGATATGAAGAGATAAGAAACCTTAAAGAGTGATTCAGTATTTACAAATTATGTTAATACCTGACTCACTAATAACAGAATTAATAATGAAAGAACTGATAATACTAATCGCGTCCTCGTAGAACGAACCACATACCCACTTACGAACACATCTCCTCCAAAGACACAAAAGCTTACAAGAAAATACCCATTAAGTTTTTAATTACCACACACTCTCTCAGGAGTGCGGAAAATTGTAAGAATAAATGAAAAAATGAGTGGATGGGCCGAGAATGAAGAACCCAATAGGCTACAGGAATAATATAATACTATAATTATATAGAGCCATGCCACCTACCTAAAATTTAAATTAAAATCTGATTATAATACAATAATTATTTTTTTTTGATTATTTGTTTATGTATGTTTCCTAACTAAAAATTTTACCAGGCATTCCAAAAATAAATGATATTACTTTGCGCTCGGATAACGTATGTGTAAGATAGAGTGTTGAGGCCTCATGATCTATTCATTTATGTCTTTATTTATTTTTTGGATTTCTTGTTTTTTTTTTTTTTTTTATTGTTTACCAAGTGGTTTCGAGTCCAAACTTATTAGAATAGATTGTCACAATGAAGCCAATATACCCAGGGCACACCGGGGCTCCCCCCCTCTGATGAAGCTATTATAATCCCAAGGTATGTATTAGTAGTTATATTATTGAAATTATGGATGATAGTAGTGAGAGCTCGGGCTAATAATTAGAGGAGATCTGACCAATAGTTAAATTCAATTTAACATCATAATATCTTTTTTAAGTAATAAGACTATGAAATATTAGATTAATTGAGTATATATGATATATATAGTATATATATAAATAGTAATAGTACTACTACGTGATAGTAGTGATAGAAGCACCTGAAGTAAATAATAGAGAATAGGTTATAGTTCTAATATATAAAGAATTATATAAAGCTTAGTAATATAATTATTACTAAGAATATAATTTGAGAAGAAATTAGTATAATTAGAATTAATTAGTAGTAATTAACAAATATTAGAGCTAAATTATGTGAGCTTATCTAAATTAGTTGAAGTAGTAATCACTTGTAGTGTATATATAATAACAAGAATAAAACTCTATATTATACATTATCCTATAGTAATACTAATGGTATCATATAAATTTTATCAAAATAAATTTCTGAGTCGTGGTCGTTTTCTCACTATTTGTCATACATTTTAAATGCTCATTCTCATGACCTCTGCAACTACATATATATCAAAATAATTATTAGAAAAATAAATACTTCTGGATGAAGATATCAAGTAGCAATGAATTATCAAAAATAAGTACACTCTTTTGTGTATAACTTTTTTATTATTGATAGACTAAACAGATAATATTCATCGACGAATATTCGAAAACTTATATGAGTTGAGATAAGATAATGCCGCCGTCACTGCAGAGAAGCGCTGGACATTGATGAACCTTGATAACATTTTGAAAATTTTCGAAGAAATAATATGTTAGAATCTATATTTCCAATTTTTAATTTTGTTATATTTGAAATTTCTTATGGGAAACAAAGAGAATTGTGGTATGTCTCCAAGATTGTTTAATATCAAGTTGACTCTCGTGCGTGAGATAAATAACTTTTTAGTGTTAATATTCCTTAGTGATATATATAATAAAAAATACTTATGTATACTATTTTTAGGTGATGAGAAGTTATAGCGTCAATATTCAATTTAATAAGAATTAAAAATATCCCCGATCACCCTTTTATATATATAGTGATTCTAAAGACAGATAATACTGAAAATCCAAATATAAATGTGAAAATAATATAAGAAGAACACATTGAAAACTTTAAGCGCCTTCCAAAGTACGGTCAGGAGTAATTTTTTGGTATTCTTACATATTTGAGAATTGAGCTCCTTCTTCAGTGGTGGGTACTTCCATCTTATTTGAGTTCCCGTATAATAAATGAAGTTATTTCCAACGAGGTATAACTATAATTATATATTATAACTCAAATATGCATAATTTTAAGTGATTACATATATGCAAATATGTGGTACACACTTGTTGTTTTAGTTTAGATAAATTTCGGAAGATTCTTCTATGTAGTAAAACAGCAAATACTTCGGAAGGTTGAAATAATACTTTATCTTAATTTTCTCTATTATTACAACGATACTATATATATAATTTGTGGTCGCACAGCAAGATAATGAGAATTTTATAAATCTATTAAAGATTACAAAATAGGTGGTTAGGTATAAGAGAACCGTATAGCACTGACCTCTGTCAGTTATTCCTCTAGTTTAGTTGACAATTCGATGATGGAGTTTAATTTTATACGTTGTATATATTTTATTTATAATTTAGTATTTATTTTTCTTCTATTATATAATGCTTCATTTTATTTTATCTTGTACTTTATTTAGTTTATTTCTTGATAGTTGTTTCGATAATATTAAAATATTGGTGTTTATATTTTTATAAACTGCCTATTTATACCATATTTTTTAATATTTTAATATTTATTTTAGCTTATATGTTTATCCATTTTCTTTATATATTTCATTTCATTTTTTACTTGTTTATATATTTCCCATATTTCATTCAATTACTTAGTATTGAATAAATTATAATTGTAGTAAATTGGAGTAGTAAACATTAATAATAAAGCTGAGATAACTTACCATAATTTGATTTTTATTATTGTGAGTTTTTCCACTAATGTGTCAGACTAATAACTTTGTATATTTTAAATATGATAAAAAATCTTTTCCAATATGATTCTCTTATCGTATGTATAACTCTATGCATCTAAGTTACTTGTATTTCAGGCTTATTAAACTGATACTACCTAAGCCTTTTAGACGTAAGCTATTGATGTATAGGAATACCGCAATGATTATCCATAGTGCTTCGAATTACCGTCCTAAGAGTATCTATTATATTACTCCAATGTCTTTTCACTAAAATGATATGTATACCTTCTAGATAGTGCAAATTTTCTCGATTGCGACTTTCAACATAAAAATGAGAAACTCATTTAGTGTGTGTTAACTAGAGAGTAGTAAAAGAGTATTATATTTCAAAGTTGCCTCACTCCTTCTTCATTATGAAGTTATAGTTGTAGTTTAATTCGACACACTTCGGTTATTTCCTATTCGCTAACCCACCATAAAAAATGAACTGTATAATTCATGTTATAGAACATACTTAAAATAAAAAACCGATTGTTCAACTAGTGGGCGAAGATTAAGAGTGACTGCTTCTGAGTTTTCTTTTCAGTTACTATAGTGAAAGGCTGTAAATTAATCAACCTTTTCACAGTAATTCAAATGGTCAACGCAATAAGAATCTACATTTTTGGTGCCCGGAAAACGAACATAATCAGAGAGTTCACAACGCAGACAGAACTAAAAACAACTATTAAAACAAAAGAAAAAGTAATAAAAGGAATATTTGTTTTTACTAAACTTTTTTTTCTTTTAAAAAATCTTTAATAATTGTGAAGGGTTGGATAAGAAAAGCCATTTGCTGTATCGATTTCATTTTCAGTCATGAGAGGGTCGCTGCAATAACTAGTAAAAAATAATATAATAAATTTGTTTAAACAATTTATTAACAATTAAAATGTGTACTTAATATTGTTTTGTTTTGAAATTTTCTTTATGTATCTACCCCTTTTTGCAAATATCATGAATAATGAGAGAAAATCTCTAAAAAAAACATTTTCATCTAAATTTACCTATAAATATTTATGTTCCTATATATAACCAATAATAAATTAATTTAAATTTACTATTACTTGTGAAATATTTGCTAAGTTAATATATTGCTAATAGGTGTGGTGTTATAAGGTAATAATGTAATGGTGTTTAGGAGATTTAACACTAGATGAGAAGATTTTCATTTTGCTAAGTGTTTAGCTCAGTCCAATTTCCACTTGATATATAGCATAATTCATAGGCCACAACGTAAAATGTTATTATGAATAATTTATTATATTCGTTTTTTATTAGATCATTATATAACAATAATGAAAGCTAAATATTAGGTATACTATTGTTTGATAAATTCGGAACATAGAGCATATCCCTATGGGTAGAGCCACCATTTCATTAAAATATAAAGTAAGGTGTAACAAAAAAGGTCACAAGGAAACCAGGCAGTGCGCGAGATAATCTCTAATAAGTCGAGGGTCTCAGAAAAAGTTCAAAGAGATAATAGCCAAAAAGCCAGTGGCTTTTTGTGTAAACTAAATGTCGTGTGTGACTAAACCCGGGACTACGTGGATTCTTTGGTAACTAATCTGCCCGTTATAGCCTTGAACTCACAATTGTTTTCCTATATACGAAAGAATCTTTTGAATACTCTTCGCTTCTCAACTCTCACTTATTAGAAGCATCTGGAAGATAAACTCGATATCCGATCAGCCATGATGTACAGGCTTTCGCGCGCATCCAGTGGGATATTGCTAGTATCTAACTGGCATATACTTTCGTTATTCTGATACTCCATGAGTCTAATATAACGGAAGTATCTCCTCTCTCTTTAGAAGAAACGCGGGGAGACTCGTGGTTGGTTAAATGTAAGGGTAAAAGACTTTACTGATACCTAATAAGCATTCAATGACCGAGTGGCCCCATATAGGCACGTGTCACTGCTCTTAATGCAAAGAGGATGACTCCTCTGTTGTAGATTTCCTCCTTCTCTTTGCTTATCTTATGTCTACTTTCTTTTCCAAATCACTCAAATATTGAATGTGTGCTCGATGGGGATCAGTACTATTGCTTCTATTGATCCCGTGCTAAACAATAAGTGCCTTGTGTTTCGACTCAAAGGGTTCCGTTCCACAATAAGTTTGTCTTAGTTCTCTATTGTGAATTAAAATAGTTCCTACTTTTCAATAATTGATCTTGCTCCACCTAGCACCTCTATCTATTCACTCATATGCCAATGACTTGACCCTTCATTCTTCAACACATATCAATTCTGCTCCCTCTTTTTACTTCTGGAATTTGCCTCTCGTCTTAATCTTTTCCATCTATTCTATCAGTTCAATAAGCTTGAATAGATAGGGTGTAATTTTCTCACCATTGTTGCTAAATCAATTTCTTTAAAAGGCAAAAGCTCTCTACAAATCTCCGATCGTACTAATGATGCTTATTCCTTCCAAACTTTCCTTCTCTATTTCAGACGGTTCGCTGTTATCATTTCTCCTGGTTTAGCGAACTCTAAAAACATTCCTGTGGTCCACATTTTTAATAAGCGATAAAATTTCTCAAAAGTGTCTTGGTAATAACCTCTACTACTGTACAACAAACGTTGCGTCAGTGCTGTATAACCTAAATAAAGATGAAACTAGTGATGTAATTATAATAGTAATAGACTGCGAATATATAAATATCTATACCGTCTGTTCGCGTGCAGTGTTGCTTCCAGCTATAATCTTTATAGGGTCTGAGATCCGACAACCAAATTGTATAAGTGAAGATGCTCTTCAGTAGCCTAGCTACCTAGTTAAGTTGTGGAAGAATAACCATACCTACGACGTCTTTTTGTTACAGTTACACAAAAAATAAGGCGTATGCAAATTAGAATAGGTCTGTATAGAATTGTTCTGATATCTTCCTAGAGGTAGTCACTTGACTCCGTCTATTCTTTGCGCAACAATGTTTTAAATGATGCGATACGCTAAATGACGATACTCACCTCTCCTCTCCATAAAGAATACCACAAGACGACGGCAATTATTCACTAATACAGACAGACGCACTCATAGACACCAATCAATCACACACCGATTACATACCTCACATACAAACATAAATCCGATCCCCTCAGATGTAAAGCACAAGGGAGGTGTGATAAAATATAATTGCAAAACGTTATTTGATCTCGTATCTAAGTTGAAAGATAAAAACTCTCAGCCTCTCAGATAAGCTTCTGCTCTCGTATTAACTGTCTGCAATATAAAACTATTTCTCCTCCACAATATCCTCTGCTGATTCACTTACTACTCACAACAGGTTCACTGAACCAGGTCTTCCTCAGGGCCACCTTAAGTTTGGAGTTTATGTACTACAAGGTGTTACTGGATATAATTGTAATCTCACTCAATACACATTATGAGAGCCGGCTCTAGTGTTCAATACATTGCGATGCACAGACACACTGTGAGCGTACAAAGAGCTATATTAAGATAGCTCATCTCAGTATCACTCTCCCTCACTTTGAATAATGGGCCTAGACCCGTGGACACTAGTATATGTAGTGACGACAAACCTTAAAAAAAAAAAGAAGCAAACCGACGACCCACTACATCTCTATTATTTAATAAAGAAAAAGGCCTAATATGGGAAAAACTATGAGCACGACAACTTGTTCTTAGGCCTACAACACATCTTATTATATATATCTTACATAAAGAATTTTCGAGGGCGAGATAAAAAATCACGGTTTCACTATCGATTTTAAATGCCATTAATTATTAGACCCAAAGACAAAACGTAATTTCCCTTAGTTCTATAGTCTTGAAGCCGATTTCCAAAGATTACTATATTATATATTTGATCGTTCTCATATCCATATAAAATTATATAATCATTAACTGTACCTAGAAAGATTATCTATATCGACATAGACATACATACTATATTGAGGTGAACAAATCATATATCGAGAAACTCCTCTAGATACATCACACTACACTATGTAATAATCTTATCTAAAGCGTGCGTGCGAGCCACACAACGTCAGCAAAGACCTCCACTCCCACCACACGAAATATCGCAAAATAGTCTACCGTAATTTTAAAATAGTCCCCATCTCTTTACCTCCCCTCTTCTTATTCATTAATCATCTATTATATCTACTCGAGAGAAGACACACATTCACACTACATCACTCAATATACACTTCCTTTGCTATCGTTGTTATCAATACTACAAGAATAGAGTCGAAAGAGTCAAATTGCCCTATGGTCAAACACACTCATCCCAGTCCACTCTATCTTACTCCTCTTCAACACCTCACAACCATTCATTCCACCTCAATAATATATCCAGTGATAATCCTCCTATCTCTTCCTAACCACACCATCCAATATTCACAAATAAAAGAGTAGAACAAAAGCCCTGCTAATAGCGGGCAGGACCTCAAAACAACTTCCATTAGAGGGCTCATGGCTAACAGCCCAATCAAGAACCGAAATACCTCGAGCAAAAAGATACAGCTTGGTTAGTGGGCAGCACAGTCTAAACTATTAGCGCACTCGTCCCTTAATCCGCTCTATGAATCAGACACGTAAGTATCTACCTACGACGATATTGTTTGGGCAATTATATATTTCGTGCCCCCACACATAGGGAACCACATATAAAGAGGAATCCCAAGAGATGTCTACGTAAAGAGATCGTTGTCTAGCCAAAATAGGGTGTGGCTAAATATCAAGAAAATGCGTTATAAGAAAAGAATAGTAGGCACTAAAAAAGGTGGTGTCTTCTAAGCATGATTGATCTGGAGAGTACGAAGGGTTTGTTACAGCACGCAGCAAACAAGAAGAGCACAAGGCGAAAGACCATAAGAGTCAGAGTTGGGCTTACGTATCTATGAATAACACAGGTGCATGTTTGGTGTCCATTATTACTACACGAGCAAACTTAAGACCAAGAGATACGACATAAACAGTGTATACAAGGTGTATAAGTCATTCGTTAATTGATAAACCGCAACAAGTTAATATCACAAGAATATACAGAGAGTAAATTAATATGATAGACACCTCAGAGTCAATTGTTAGAACTAATAGTATATAGTAACCATATCGACCATTATAAACCACAAGATTAAAGATTATAAATATGATAATAATATACAAGATACGCGATGTTACTCATAATAATGAGCAGCATACGAATAATCATACGTTATACTAGTAATCAGTACATTATAGATTCGATTAATCAATGTGAGTATACTCTAGGTTAGGGATAATCACATCCTTGTGAGCAGCACTGATAAAATACGAGGAGTACGCTAAACCGTTAAATACAGTTTTAAGCAAACTCATTTATTATATCATTATTTACTGACGTTATCTAGAGAAACAATTTACGGGATACGGTTATCCGTTGTCATGAATATCCAAATAGTAGATAGTATTAGTAAACTCAGTAGGTACATTAACACTACACATAGTGTATATACTTAAAATTTTATCCGACTAATATCTCAATTGACATACTGCACAACATCATCATATTATTGAGCATCTATTTCATGCCTCCACCCTCCAAATGCTTACTTTATTTACATATAATTGTGATATCAATTGAATCGGAATCAAAATAATCAGTGCAATCACTATAGTCTCTCTGAAATTCTCGCACGTATATTAACAAAAAACTGAGCCAGATATATTGCATAGAACTGTATCTCAAGATATGTGATCTGATATGAATCCGTACCCAATTCACTCTATTGACACCTAAGATACATATCATTCTTTACATTGAAAGTCTCAAAACAGATCTCTTAAGATTGATATAATTTAGAGGTTAGAAGAAAATAAAACGTGAATAATTCTATTGCCTAAGTATGCCCAGTCGTTTTATAGTTATTTCTATGTTAATTCATTTGATATTAAGAATCATAGACAGTATCAAGACTGATAGTATACTAAAAATAAATCAAGTATATATAATATCACAAGAGTACGAGAATCGGAGCGAGAAGTATCGAGTCAGATCAAGAGCAGGTGAACATACAGCCTAATTGCACCGGAGAGTTACGGTGAATCAAAGCACACAACAGAGTGACATCTGAGAGGCATAGCTTTGTGCGAGTGAGTTACTGACTGACTAGATGAGTACTAGTTAAATGATAGTCAACGGAGCTGACTGAACTGACTAGAATACCTATTAATACGTCAGATATACTTAATACCTATGATACTTAGATACTGAAAGATACAGATAAGGTATTATGAAATTATAAAGTGTACGGAGTATTATACAGAGTATAAGTGAGTATTAGTAACCCCCGTATATAACATAACCTATGATAAAATTATTGAAGTTAGAAATAAAATTTTAGTATTAATTATTTATATATAAATCATTCAGTTATTAGAGAAGAGGAAAAATGTGTCATGCGATATTTGTTTGATTCATTTGAACTGAGATGGTACGTATCCGTCGGTATTGCGTCTCGTTTATGCCTTTCTGTGTGAAGATTCGGTATAAATGAATCGTGAGTATAGATTTTGCGTACTGCGTTTCCACACAACAAAGTATTCTATCGGAGAGAAGAGCTACTGTGTCTCGTCTGATGATTCGTTACTGCGATGAGTCTTGTCTCACCCAGATATGTGACATAACTAATTAATAATAACTCTTACGTACGCGCCACACGTAGATCTCACACTTTAATAGATCGAGAGCATCCACCATAAGAGCAATTTATTACCTTGAGTAAACTTTGTCTTTCACTCAAAATTATATATGAGGACGAGAAGCAATCTAGAATATGGAGATCTCGTAGTGCTTATTATAATCAAGCATGCAGTCGATACATTTTCTCTTATGTATTACTCTTTGGTTATGACATCTTGTTAACGTGGTATAGATCAATTCTATAGTCGTGTGAGTGTTTAATCTTTTTTAAATATTTCCTATCGCGTGTAGGTGAAGAATATTACATTACTCAAAAATCGAGGTTGAGTATTGAATTGAGTAGCCTGATTATGAGAAGGATAGTTGTCAAATAATGTAATAGTTCGACATGCTCTGGAGTGCATATTGGTAGTTGATAGATATGCTGATTGTGATATCTATATGAGTGTGATTAATATTCATCATTTGAGATCCACAGAATTAAATATAATTAGAGGATGCTGAGAACCGATAGAGGTCATGAAGGTGTCGATAAATATAGGTGGTTATCCTTAATTTATAATACATGCAAGTAACAAAATATAAATATGATCAAACATTAGAAAGTTATTGGCTGATACTGACGTAGTTAATAACTATATGGTAAAAACCTACAATGACTACGTATGATTACATTACTATAAGCGTGACACCACGTTATAGGATTCACTTAGTGCGGATGATTACGATGTATACTCCTTAACGGGTATAGTAGTAGCATTTATATTAAAGATAGGATATATAGTTAAATGGAGTATATGTGTAAACTACTATCATCCATGCTTGCGTACTGTTATAGAGTTACAACTCATAAACTTATATTAAAAGATTCAATACATACAAAACTAGTTTGAGAGCGTTTTATTATTAAAATACAAGACAAAGTATATACTATCTGAAATATAGGCAGAGTCTCCAAAATTAAAAATATAAGAGTAAGAAATGAAGGACTAAGTAAGAACGGGATCACACATAGACATGCTAATATCCTCTCCTGGTATGTGACATACGAATACTTATACGTACTATCTAAGAGATGATAACTAGAAGAAGTGTATTAATAACTCCCCTAAGACAGAAAATAATCTCAAATCCATATTATTCTAAAAAACACAATACTATCATGGCTACAGGAGTAAATTATATATACTATTTAGTAGTTGAGAAATCTCAATAGAGAATAATGAGCCGTCTTATATAATGCTATAGTGCATTTGCTCTCAGAGAAACTCACATGTTAAAAAAAATAATAAAAAAAAAAATAAAAAATATAATCTATAAAAAATAAAATTAATAATCAAATAGCATACAGCTGATAAAATAGGAGTATCATTTTATGCAATCCTTTTAAATATTTTAAGTGTAAGATAAGATGTATAAATAATAAAAATACAAAAATCATAAATAAAATATAATATTGTTTTTATATTTTAATTTAGGAGCTATAAGTAATAGGAACATAGTTTATATAAATAGCTAAATATTAATAACTATTGATTAATAGGATTATTAACATTAAGCGCTAGAATGTAGGTGGAGCTCAGAGCGTAAATCAGGCGCGCACACAAGTGGTAAAGGCTGAGGAGACGTCCTCAATCCATACCCTAAAATAAGGGCGCAGCCCAGTCCGGCCCTTATAAGGCACCCCCTGCGACATCAACAATATCCAATATTAATACCTTATCAACGAGCTGAGGAGAAGGTCTAGCGAGAGACCCTCCCGAAGGGTTAGGGAAGTTAGTGATACTCTATACGATAGATTCACCGGGGAAAAACAATGAACCTCGAGAGTAGTGACTCCTACAGGTAACTTCCTGCCTTCAGGCTACCTCCCGCTCTAAGGGATTAATTATTATATAGTTACCCGCTTGTGTGATATGAGTATATCCTATTAATAAGATATAAACATAAAAGAAGAAAATTAATTAGAATAAAGTTCTTTATTTATTCTTACTAACGAAGATAACAATAGAAAGGTCTACTAAATAGGTACCCCATCTCTCACCATAAATTAATTACATATAATAACTAAACAGATAATAAACAAATTAATTATTTTAATTTATTTTACTCTTCAAATTATATATTACTAATCTACTAAAATTTTAAAACCAGGATTCTCAAATGATTACTCTCTCACTTTTCGAATGCAATTAGACCTCATTTGTGATTCTCTTGAGATCATACTATTTTTTTTTATTTCTTTGTATTTTTAATTTTTGTATACATTCAATTGTCTGTCACAATAAATAAATGGACCATAGCTAATATACCTATAGCCTAATAGGTAATTCACTTTAATCTCCTCGGATAAATAATGAATCATGCTCATGTTAAAGTTTCTTGAGATATTGATTGAGCCCTATTGTGTTAAAGGTTTAAACTGGATTTCATAACATTATTTATAATATTATATAAATTAATTAATATTATATATATTAATTAATTAATATAATATATATATATTTATAATATTAATAATAGGTATATATATAATTATTATAATATATGTATATAATATATAATTATATATAATTGATATTCGTAAATAAAATTTTCTTTAATACATCCATCAGTAATAAATATTTTTACTATTGATAGCATCTTTTAAAAAATATAATAATATAATAATAATTAGTAATATATTACTAATATTATTATATAATATAGTTCAGTTCCATCTACCGAAAGTATCACAATGCTTATACAATATTTAAATATAAATAATTAATTTAACATAAAATAATAAAATATAAGTTTTAATATAATATTATAATATAATAATTAATAAATATAATAAATAGATAAATATACAAATAATAATATAATAAATAAAATAATTAATAAGTTTATTTAAACTTGTTTAAACTTATCTCATTAATTATTCATTACATGAATAATTTCTTTTGATTTCATATTGAATTTACTTAATACTAGGTCATAGAATATAGTATTTAGCAAATAAAGAGTTAAAGAGGCTATTTAAAAATTTATATTAAGATTTTACTGTACTCTCTAGATGGGTATCGTTTTTCCGTTAAACGATATCGTAGACAAATCTTCAGTTTTCGTATCTTGCATAACAATGGAACTATATCAGAAAAAAAAACATTAAATATTTAATTATTTAACCAGGAAACAAAAACTGAAAACGAAAAAGATTTATAAAGAATATATATTGTATGTTATAAATATTTAAGGTATAGAACTAATACGTATGTAACTTTTTTGTTAAATGTCTGGTTATATTAGATTGTATATTTATATGTGGTATTATCCTCAGCTTAATTATTCAGTATTTTGAGTAATTACGCTTATGAGGGAGTTATGAAAATTAATTTGAATGACAATAAATATGATAATGTGAATGAGATAATCATTAAGGTATTAATTAGTTGTTTTGTTTATGTTTACTAAGTGAATGAATATGTTCGATATATATATAAAAAAACTAAAAATCTTATATAAATAACTTTATCTTCTATGTTTAAATATTAAATCATTATCCTTCAAGTTACTTCGTGGTGGGGACATTGTTGGAGGGTTACGAATGAAGACTCTAGATTAAGATGTCCGACGTACTGACGAAAACCTCTAGGTTTAACGGTTATAAAATTGAGATTCAAATGTACTGCCTCATAAAGAGCTAATAAAAATGAATCGTTTGCCCTGCAAATAAGTATTTAGAAATTATAAAATAATTATATAAAGAAATTATTAAATATAAAGTATAAAAATATATAAAACTTATAATTAAACTAAATATGAGAAATATAAGACACTTCTGTAAAAAAAATGATCTAAAATTTAACAAAATAATTTGCATATACAGTAATTAGTAACTCCATTTCATGTGTTATAAAAATATTCTATTTTTTACTTAAAAATTAATTATTATTATTTTATTAATATTATTTAATTATTATTATATTTGATGATTATTTAATTATTTTTAATTATTATTACCCAAACAATCATAATTATATAATAACATTAATAAAACATTAATTAATAAAATGTTCTAAAATGTAACAAAATAATAATAATATACAGTAATTATTATTATTTGAATTATTACTATATTTATTTATTAATATATAATATTATTATATTTATTATTATATTATTATTTATTTATAATTATTAATTATATTATTATATTAATTTAATTATTATTTATTATTTATATTATATATTAATAATATAATAATAATATATAATTATTTATTTATATTTTATATATTAATTATATTAATAATTATTTATTATATATTAATTATATATTATATTATTATTTATTAATATAATTATTTAATTATTATATAATATTATTATTGATATTTATATGTATATATTTTTATTATTATTAATGTTACATAATTAATTAAAATATATAAATATTGTAAATTTTTTTTTGTCAACAAAGTTTACGTGTGCGATATACAATTAGACCTTACTCGTATAATTTGAAATGGTAGTTGTAATTTTGGAAAAAGTGTATAATATTATTATTATTATTAGATAAATTATTAAAATTTTTATGTCATATATTTACTTATTTTTGTTAATTACAATGTTTATTTGGCATAAATGAGTATGGAAATTAAATAATTTCATACATAATTTTGGAATTAAATATTCACGTCCATTTTCCATTGGGTAGCTCGGTGATATAGTACGGGAAGTCGATTGTTATTTAAAAATTATCAGATTTAGGTATATACAAGTCTGGGAGTCGGTTGTTTTTTAAAATCGACTCTGGGTAGTCGAGTTACGGGCTAAGTCGATCTAATTATAATTGTACCATAGCTTCATACTGATATTATATATAATAATATTTATTAATATATATATATATATATATACTATATATATATATATTATATATATATAATTAATATATACTATATATATATAATATATATATATATATATTAATTATATATATATATAATATATATATTAATTATTATATGTGAAAATTCCTTTTAAAAGTTTATTAAATATTTTTTTCCTAAACGTAATAGTGCGCAAATTATTAACCACTCTAGATACTTAAATATTTAAAATTTGAGAATTATTAATATAAATAGCGTCGTGGTAGAGATGATGCTCACAGGCCCGTACCCTTTTTTAGAAGGTAGGTGAATTTTGAGGTCCATCATCTAAATGCAACATAAATATATATTAAAAAATATATACATTAGAAAGTACCTGTTATCTCGCTTCATTTATAATCTTTTACACTTAAGATACTAGCTATGTTTTATAATTAGAATACACTTCTATTTACCATTTTATAATAGATTATTATATATTTATTAAAAAATTATATACTAATATCGTAAGGTCCTATAAAAATATGGGCTCCTATTATCTAGATTAAGTAATTCACTTTGAAAATAGTAGCATTTTCCTCCCTCCGTTTTTACAACGTATTGTTTGCTAAATATATAAATCTAATATAAATATATGCTGTAGAATGCCTTTTAACACTAGTGTCTTTTTCAGTGAAACCAACTAATCAATGGATCACGGGAGATAGGGAGGAGGTGAGGGTTTGGTTGATTAGAGTCCAGTTGATTCTGTTGATTAAACTGATCAACTATTTTTAAATAAAAAGAATAAAAGTTTAGTAGAAACATATCATATTTTTATTAAGTTTAGTTTCATTAAATTTTATCTTTATGCTGAGTTTATACAAATAATTAAAGTAATATGCACTTAAATATGCAAAGTCGTAAATGGTAAAGCAGATTGCGCAATAACTGGAGGGAGCGGGCCTGATGATTCTTGCGCTACTGCTTATACACTTGCAAAATTAGAACTTCCTGAAAGGGCTTTATTTTTAAATAAATATAAAAAAAATATAGACTCGATTAAATCATGTAATGTTTTGAAATATTATTTTAATAAAAGCACAACCCTTAGCTTTTTAAAAACAGTTTTAAAATAAATAAAGAAACTTTAAACAAAAATATTATAAAAACTTTAATTTCTTTTAAAAGTAAAATTTTCACTTCAGGGACGGTCCCCCGTATCGTATGGGGTTCTAACCAATTCCAAATATTCATGGACTCATCCTTACTACTCCTTTAAAACATATTATATAAATGATGTAAATATTTAACAAGAGTTACCATCACTTTTTTACTACTACCTACTACTACTGCTACTTACTGAGTGACTAAACTACTACTACTACTACTACTACTGACTACTTACTACTACTACTACTACACTTACACTACTACTACTATACTACTACAACTACTACTAACTACTACTACTACTACTACATGAATTACAAACCACTGCTACTCACTGTTTAATGATTATGAACAACTATTCGATGCTCAGCAGCACATCCTTGCATGGATTGATAACAGAGCAATTTTTTCCAATGAAATTATGATTTCAAGCCAGCGCACTCACTCCTCACCTCCTCTCGATGATCCAATCATCCAATCTAACTGCCAATTTCAGAAAGTGGCCCAACGGGCCATCTCTGACTCCGACTAATTCATCTCTCTCTGTCTGTCAGTCAGTCAGTTCAGTCAGTTCATGCGTCAGTCAGTCGGTTCCCAGGTGTATGAGAGGGAAACAGGTCAGTCAGTCAGTCAGTCATCTGTCGTCTGTCTGTTTCTGTCGTGTTCTGTCTGTCATATACAGTATAGTCTGCTGTCGCAAAGTCTGTCATAGTCTGTTGTTCTGGGTCTGTCTGTTCTGTTCTGGTCTGCAAGTTTCCAGTCAGGTCAGTTCAGGGTTCAGTCCAGGTTCTTCGAGGGTTCTATGTTAGCTTTAAACTGGCAAAGTAAATTTTGTTCCAAATAGTATAGTGGCAAAATGTGCCTAACTTGGTCCGATTCACCCGCCGTAAAGTAACCTTGTTCGGAGGCTGGTCTCTCGTGAGCGCGCTCGCATTGTGTTTCGTAGTTTTCATGCTGCTATTAGTGTGGTATTGAGGATTCTTTTTATTACGCTATTAATTTTAATGGTGTGAGAGAATATCAAATAAAGGAGTTTTTACTCTATATTAAGAAAAATTAAGGTAATAATCAATAATGATTATAATCTTGTGATATATTATACAATAGAAAATCTCAGTGTCTCGATAAGTGTGTGGTTCAGATTTTTTGAGCCGGAGTAGGGTGAGATTTCGCTCACCTATTTATTTATGTTTTATTTATCTCTCATTATTAAGCTATCTCTTATGATTTCCATGTCTTACGACTTTTAATATTACTAATTATCATTATATTATGATCTCAAATGTAAAAATTAATAATATAAAATTTGGAATTCTTTATACGTAAAAGAGCCTCAAATTTGAAATCAAGGTTGTCGCACTCCACCTCAATGGTTGGCTAGCGCTCTCACCCCTCACAGGTCAGTGCTCAGAGCTGTTTACAGTTAAAAAACTCTAAGATATACAAACTTATATATTATGGTAGAATTCT